>PVKY010001938.1:0-28488 GCA_004027775.1 Bradypus variegatus | reverse complement strand
ATTCACCACCACGTTGAAATATACCACATGGTGGTCACTCACAACTCCCAACTTGCCAACTCCTGTAAGATTTACTTTCATTTTGGTGAACTAGAGGATAGAGAATTGTATTAATCATGACCTGAGGCCCCTGATCTGTTTTTCTGTTTACATCTGGCTTGATCTCTTGGTAGGAGATGGTCTCCTGAGATAGTTTATTCTCCTGTTTCCTATTCCAGACCCCTCCTGGTGCCGTGTCACAGACGCCAACACTGCTGGCTGTTTGTTTTCCTTTTCTTGCTTCTTCTCTTCTACTCAAACTCAGGATGCCATTTCCCCTCCTTTGGTCAACTTACCCTTTCTCTTTGCAGGATCTCATCCATCCATCTGTGCACTTCATGTGTCCTCCCAATGTCCTACAGTCTTACCAAACTTGGATTTCCAAAGCTGGGCTTGTTGTTTTCTTACCCAGGCCTCCCCACCTTACACGGTGCCCACTGCTGCTGGAAGCCGTTGCTCATGCCGTGACTGTGCCAGGGCTCTCACCCTCATCCCTCAGGTCCCAGCCTAAACGAATCATCCCCGACAGCCCATACGTAAGCCGCTGTCCCTTCACTATGTTGTTTAGTGCAGTTAGTACACAACTTGAGCTGTTTCTTTGTTACTTTATATATTTATTCATTGTCTTCTCCCCACTGGCCACCAACTTCATCAAAGACTGCTCACAGTGCACTTATTCTGTGCCCGGAATAAACATGTGAATTTTGCCCAAAGAAGAATGTGATAAGGGAGGAAGATGCACCCTAAGGACAAACACACTACAGTTTTAAATCCCATCTGATCCACAGCCCTGGCCTAACACATGATGGAGAAGAACCAGGATGCAGAATTTGTCTGAGCAAGGGAAGAAGACAATGTGATGGGCAAAAGACAGATCCTTCTTCCTTCTAGGGTATGCCTACTCAGCATGGGATTGTAAACTCTACCTGGCCCATTTCATTTGGAAGATTTCTTTGAAAAACATTTAAGTTAATTGCAGAGTTTACATGAAGAGGCCTTTTAACTAGATTGCTGCAGTTTGAGGCAACCGTAAGGTAGAAGGCTATTCCTATGTGTAATCCTCAGGAAAATAAACTCTGTTCACACCTTGTCTTGTATGTGCTAGGTGTGGTAGCCCACCATGGGCCCTGAGCCCCTGTGCTCATCACATTTCTCCAGAGAAACAGAACTGACAGGAGATATGCACATAAATATTAAGATTTTTGTTACAGGAGTTGGCCAGGTAACTGTGGGGAACAGCAAGTCCAGATTGCGGAGGGCAGGCTGCAAGTTGCAAACTTGATGATGACGTTGAATTCCCCAAGATGCAAGCTGGCAACTCCAATGAAGAGGATAATGAATTGTCTGGCTCTATGGAGGTGACAAAGAAATTCTTGTTTCTGAATGCTAAATTCAACAGTTCTCCATTTAATAACTTCACCTAACTGGATGAGGAGACTTCTCTCACTGCTGAAAGTGATCTCCTTCGTTGACTGTAGATGCAATCAGCCAAAGATACTATCAACTGACTCACAGTTTGAGTCCACAAAATATCCTCACAGTAACCATCAGGCCGGTGCTTGCTAGACCGAACGACTGGACACCATAACCCAGTCAAGTGCAAACGGGAAATTAGCCATCACAGTGTCCCTGCTCATCCTCTCAAGTGTGCCTGAGTACAAGGCCCATCTGTCTTGAGACTAAGCAGGTTTTGTATCTCATCATTTAGGCTTCTAGGCAGGTCAAGATGACCGCAGTGTGACACCACGTAACTGCTGAATCCCTAAGGAAGGGGGTCTGGCTTGCTTGCTCCTTGCTTTGACAATTATTTGTCTTCAAATTAAAAACCTTCAAATTAGATACTTGACTCTTCAAATCATTTACACATTTTGGATTTAGTTTCACAACGTGCTCCACATATTTGCCCCAATATCTCTCTCTTTGATTTCTGAGAAAGTAATTTATTGCCATTTCCCCGACCATATGTCTGACATCGACACTTTGGTCCTTTTATTTCCACCATATATTATTGTTTCTTTCCAGGTATTCTATAAACCAAATAATTGTCTTCCCTTTAAGTACGAACCATGATTCTCCAATGAATCCAGCCACTTTCCAATACAATATTGCACAAGATCTGTGTTCTCACAGCAAATACCACCTTCTTTACTCTACTTACCAAATGCAAACAGCAAATATTCACTTACTTGCCTGTTCCCTCTGATAAATGGTGTCCTTTGAGAAAGTAAGACCTATTGTTTTTGTGGTCTAACTCCATTTGGAACTTTACTGCATGTCAACACCCAAGAATTACTTAGTGAGAATATTTCAAGCAATTTTTTTGTTGAATGCCAAGATAATCCCCCAAGATATCTCTTCAATGCAACACAAGAACAGTACATTTTATGTATTCTACTGTGTGTGTGTGTGAGCATACTCTATATATGTCTTTTTTTAACTTACATTTTAAAGAATAACTTCTTTAAAGTACCACTAAATGGTGTACTTTTAGGGTTTTGGGGGTCTCTTATATAAGCCTGCAGATTAAAATTTCAATTTCCTTGTATATTAAAGACTCTATCTCTATTTGCGTATAGGCATAAGATATCATAATTTCTGTTCATAACTAAATTCTACTTCCATGATATTATGTAGCCCTCAGTTCAAAAACTGTGTACTTCTCTTGTTAATGTAGCAAAGCTTTTGTTTATGTTTCAAAAGAACTATGTGATTTCTTTAGATACAAGACATTTGTCTTGCCTATATATGCCAAAATTTTTAAATTTCACTTTTAACCTTAAATTCACAAGCCATATTATAATTCATTAATTCTCTCCTGCCCAGACCAGAAGGAGACACATTCACTTAAATCTAAATGAGGCTTTATTGAAGTTCTCCTTATTTTCCTGATTTACTGAGTGCTATCTTTTATGGGATAAATTTTGTGATAACTTGTGCTCATTGAGGGAAATTAATGGTGCTTTTAACACAAGATTGTGTGTGTATGTGTGTGTGTATGTGTGTGTGTATGTGTGTGTGTGGGGGGGGTATACCAAGCACTAGAACCTGAGAATTTTGGTTTTTGTTTCATTGCTTTCAGCAAGCAGAGAGCCTTGATGTCTTCTACAAAAGCTAACATCAAGGCTGATATTTACTGTCTGATATTTACTGATATTACTGTCTTCCAAGGACCCATTTGGAGAAGGGCATTTCCAGTAAGTCATTTGCTGAGAGGTAGCTCCTCCAATGTCTGTTCCGTCAGCTTCTGCTCCTCGGGTTCCAAAGACTGGGAAGTTCCTGCCTGGGCTACAGAAGACACCACACTGAAGAAGTACTCTTTTGTCTTCATCTTTTCTGGGTGTTCTTAAACTCTGAGCTGAAGTACAAAAGCTGGCTGATGATGTGAGCACGTGTAAATTCAGACCTGGAAGTCAGGACTATGGCCTGCTCTGATGAAACAGTACTTACTGTTGAAGAATAATTGTTTTAAACCAAACTGTCTCAGTGTTGGAGTCAAGAAAGCATATTTATTACTTTCTAGGACCTTAATCCTATTTTCCTGCAATTTATATAGCTATGGAAATCTTGCAGTTGAGTATGTCTGTCTGATAAGCCAGTACAAGATGGCAGCGTGTCTCTGTGTTAACATCAGAATCGCCCTTCTTTCCAGATGTGATTTCTTGCATTAGAAGCAAAGCCAAAATTAGTTCTCCAAACAAAGTAGCTTCTTGATTGTCTGCAATTTAAAGTGACTTAACTCTTTGACAGTTAGACGTCAGTGTTGAAATGTTTGTCTCTCAAGGCCCGTCCTCCTGCCTGCTCACTTCATTTATGGTCAATTTGGTAATTTGGGGGTAGTTCATCTTTTCTTAGCTGTTCCTACTCCTGTGTTTTGTTTATGCCAATTTCCTTGTTCACTTTAATAGCTCTTGCTGAAATTCCAGAGCCACTCTCAGAATTAAACCTTTGTGCACAAACCTCATTATTTCCAACATTCATCACCTTCAATGTACAATGGCTTTTGATAATTGCCGTTTCATGAACTTCTGTTTTTCTATCCCTCTTTAGTAGTGATTCTATATTTATATCATGACCAAAATTTTGTTCCTTTATCAGTTGACCTAATTTTGTCTTTAAATCTTTGCAATGGGTCAGTTTTACTAGATTTATTACATTTACTTTAGAATGGCCCTGTGAGGGAGCAATCTGTCCCCCACTCACCCCTTCAATAATTTGTAAAATGAACCAGAGTTTATGTGACTCATCAAACTATGCAGAAAGTTAATTGCAAATCTCTGAATTAGAACTCATAACACTAATTTCCAGGTCATTGTTACATTGTTTACTCAAAGGAATGCTGACATTATATGTAATAAAATCAGAATCATCAGTCTCTTTTTGTCTATTTGTAATATCAGAGCCTTGGTGATGGATAAGAGGAAAAGTAATACGTGATTTCTTCCAATGTGGTTGGCTGAAGGACCTTCAGATATTAAAAATATTTGATTACAGTGAACAAAGGCATTTTTATTCTAGCTCTTTGCTTTGACAGGGCAATAAGCAAATCATTGCAGCTCAATATTGTGTTGTTGTTTCAAACCTCTAAAGGAGATTCCAAGATATCTTTCAGTAAAGGACTCACATTGTTATTCAAATAAATTCATCTTGTCTTTTCCTGAATGCTAATATAGCTTGAGGTTTTAAAAATTCACCATTTTAAACTACCTAACCCTCCTCTCCACGCCAGTTAGATGACTTCCCACATTAAACTTTATTCTAGTTTATTTCTAATTTGTGGGTGTTTCCAGTGCACGGAGAAAGCATGTTCCTTTTCTCCACTGCTCATGAGCCTTTGGGATCAATATGGGACTCTTTCAAGCCATGCTGGGGATCAGTAGTGCAGCTCCCACAGAGGCCTTGTGGAAAGGATTTGAGTGTGTCTGCATTTGCCTGTGACACCTCTGATCTAGTATTCATTGGGATTTTATAATTCTTGATTTTACAAGTTTATACAGGCACAATAAGTATCCTTATGCAGTTAATGAATCAAGCAGGGAATAAGGAAACAAGAAAGAATCTACTCCATTTCTGTTTTGTAAATCTTCATTAGCATTAATGATAATTTTAACTAAGTATAAATAATTAACAATATTTCTGTTTTCATTTATTTACTATAGACCCACGTTATTCAGTGACCTTCCTCCCCAATCAACATTAAAGTTCAACTTCAAAATCCACTTGTTTCTAATTCTAGTTACCCCTTTATCCTCAGAGATGAAACATTTTCATATGCAGCTTTTACTTATCTTCACTAAAACAATCCATAACAAGTTTACAAAAAATATAACCAAAGGGCTAAGACACCACAGAAAACTCCTGTGATATCCTCAATATTCAGTTTAAACATGCAGTGGTTCATTTGAGGTCTCAATGAATTGGAAAAAAAACATGGAATTTTATCATTCTATCAATCTCCTCTCCAAGGATTTTAAGACAGTTAAAGGTCATCTATATAATGATTATTAAATTTTCTTACCATGGGAGAAAACCCTTTCTTGAAGGAGACTTGGAGCTAACACATTTTTTTTTCCCTCACTTTGTTTTCATTGGTAAGAACTGTGTATTTTCATTGCTCAAAATGGTAGTCATTTCTGACGCATCCTTTCAGCTATCTTGGGACCCGGCAAATTCTGTTTTCATTTATTTTTTTCACCTTAAAGATAGAAAAATAGTCTATGTTATAACAAGAATTCAATATCCATAAGTCCGAATATAAATGTTATTTTGAATAAAACCCTGGGTGAAAAAATGGCTCTTCTCCTAGCTAAATAAAAACTATTTTAAATAATATATTGAATAAGTCAGAGAAAAATAGGAACATTAATGTGATCTGAATAATTTCTTTTCTGAGTGGTTTAACTGGATCTGAGAGTTCTTAGACATCAAGCAATGTTACTGCTGCAGGTTCCATGTAACACTAATAGCAAGTAGATAAAATAATTCTGATACATATTCAATGCAAATTATTAAATAATACTAATATTGAGAGTATAACATATTTGATCATGTTACTGTTCATTTTTGGAGTGACTTGACGGTTTTCATTTAACTTAAAGGCACATTTTAATCCCTCATCAGTCTCCACACATTGTCTTCAAATTAAATGAAACTTCTCATTGGTGATTCCTCTAACAGTCTCCATTGACCTTCTCCGGTGTTTTCAATCTTAGCTATGTTTTGGGGACATAGCCCTATTAATTTGTTCTTTATGCAAGTGTTAGATTATTCTGTCCTTAATTATACTGTCAGTTTCCTGGCTCACTGATCTGTAATTACAGAGGTCTTTCCTTGTGGCTGGTACCATGTTGGTTTCTTTCCCTTCTTGAGAAACAGTTTCTATTCTTGGAAATGCAGATCTACTTCCTTCAATTTCTGTCTTTTCAGAGCACTTGGATGACTTCTTCCTAAACCTAGTAATTTAATACCCTTAACTTACAACAAAATGTATGCTTTAAAACTTTTCATTTTTTAGACCAACCCACAAAATCATAATTAACAGGTGAGTATTAACCTTGGAAGTTATTTTGTTTCAATATTTTATGTCATTCGCTAAGTCATCGATAATTCAATGAAAGGCATTGTCTTTTTTTTAGTTCTTTGTAATTTCATTTAATTTTAGCTTGTTTTAGTAGGAATCAGGAGCCCTTTATATTTCCCTGAAAAATGCATTAGAAGGAAGGAAGATCTTGACCCAAAGAACTTATCTTTTTTCTCTTTCTGTTTAAGATATATTTATAAATGTTTACCTGTACTGATAGAAAAACATTATCATTTGCTTCTTAAACCTTCCCATACAATGCTGCTATATGATAATAATTTCCCTTACTCAAATAATCTAATTTCCAAAAATACCTTAAAATTTCATTTTCTCAATTTCTGTGTTTTATAGATGATTTTGAAAGCAACTTCATTTGTATCTAACTTCAAGGAATTCCTTCAATTTTCACAATATATTGCATAGGTAACTAATTTTACAAGCATTTTAGGGATATAGAGTGACTACTTCACACAATCTTATTTTATATGTTAAATGTTAAAATCCTATGCATGCTTCCTCACATAAAGAAAAGTACGCGGCAAATGATTTCAGAACACAAAATCTTTTTAACTCTTCTTCAGATTTGTTCATTATTCCTCTTTATAGATATTTTTTTCTTAGGGAAACAGTATCAGTGCTTAAGTGAAATATGAAAATGTACTAAACTTACCTGAAGTGTTCATGCTCTTTTTCTAATATTGTAAAGGTTGGTTATTGATCTTAATTTCTATCTACTTTCAAAGGCACAAATCATATTATTTGCCACTTTTGAAAATCAATACTTATCTTTAAATTCCACTTTGATTTTAATCAGTTAATTAAATGAATTTTAGCCTAGGAGCAAAATGAATTCTCTCAATATGTTATTTTAAATGCACATTTTTCTCTACCAATACAAATATATTTCTTTTCATCTTCCCAGTTTGTATATTTTGATATGTTTTGCTGGCCCTATTTAAGGGAAAATATGTCTGTGAACACAGACATTTTCTAAGTAACCTGAATATCCTATACACATGCTTGGCAATTCCCATGGCTATAAAATTTTAATGACATTGTAATTTTTGAACACCAATTTCTGTGGCAATGATATTGACCTTCTTTTGCATAAAGTTGTTTTCCAGTATACTCGTTGCTTCCTAGGCATTTCTAGGTATTGCATCTATTTTGTTTTTTTTTTTTCTTATACATGCTCTTTATGGAATACACAAGGATATGCCTCCTTTGCTTTAAAAATTATTCTCCAGGGGGTCATAATGGGCATTATGATTCACACTAAACAAAATATCTTGAATTAATACTTATCTTCCAAGGAGCTCCAGCTGTGAAACACAATTTCCCATTTATGTTCTCAGCAGGGCTGTGTGAGGAGCTTCCCGAGGGAGAAGCTGGAGGCTAAGTGAGCTGGTCACTTTCCCAAATCAGACACAGAACCAAGCCTCTCTGATGAGGTATTATTAGACTGTGTGGGAATGGGTGCCATGCATGAATTTGCAGGAGCACACAAACACACATACACAGGCAAGCATACTTCTGTTTAGATTACTTCTGACAAAGGAGCTGAACTTAAGCTGGGTGAAGTACTCAGTACATTTTCATATCAAAATAGAACATTATTAATTTGGAATCTACTCATTCCCAAGTTTGCCTTAGTTAAGCAATTTGATACTTATATATAAAGTCTGTCAGTATTTTAAGATGTGCACATTACAACATTTTAACACATTTAAAAAGTACTTTGTTTTCATGTACTCTCAAGTGTTTCGAAACAGAGCAAAGAAACTGTGTGAATGATTTATGTTTCATGTATCAATGCTGAGTGTCTACCAAATAACTAAGGTTAGCATAGCTTTTGTTAATACTTGAAAATAATCAAATTTATTTTTGAAAATGTCCTATAATCTAGACTTAATATTTCAGGTACTGTTTTCCTTCACATGATTTATTATTAAGGTAAATTAATTTAACTCACCACTTCTTTTCCTCCTCAAATAAGGAGTAATCTTTATGGCGAGACAGCTGGCAAAGTCCATGCTTCACTCTACACCTCATGTTAGTTGTCTGGGTTATTCTTTTAAACTATTTGGCTCTTCTTCCCTCTTCAGCTTTAAAACACGGGCATTAAATTAGATGATGTAAAAGTGTCTCTGAATTCTAAAATTGCATCGGTCCTACTTCAAACCACTCTCCATGCATCCTTGTCATATAGTCTTTTCAATTATTCCAACATGATATGGAAAAATAAAGTCAAGGAAGGGCTGCTGGGTGGCCCCAAAGTGAGAGAAGAGGGAACAGACTCAACTGCCTCTGAGGAGATTAACAACAAAGAAAGAGAAGAAAGGTAAAGAGGAAAGGATGCAGAGAGGGGAGCGGAGAAAGTGAAGGCACAGCACTGCGGAGATTTCCCCTGGAACGATTTCCAGGCCCCAGGAGCGGCTGGAGCTTCCTGCCAGGAACCCAGACTTCCTGCTGTACACACCGGTGCACTGCTTCTTTCCTCCTGGTTTCTAACCATCAGACAGGCTGTGTGGATTTCTGTAACCTGCAACTGACAAAACAGTGAGAACAGACAGAAACATGGGAAGCTTATAGTATGAATTTAACCTACAGGCCCTTCCCGAGGCTGACAGTGACCCGGGCACTGGCCACACCGCCCACCCCAGGAGTGGACAGTTACACAGTTAAGTATTTAAATAAAAGTGTGACCACCATGACAGAGTCCTTGGGGAGGCGGAGAATCTGACCCACCCAACAATGCTGCCATTGGTTTTTATCTCCTGGGATTTAAGTAACACTTGAGCATAAGATACGTCATTAAATACTAGATGTGAAGGGAGGGGATACCACAGTAAATTGCCCTTGATTCTAGGCAAATCCAGATTTCAGATGTCTTAAATACATAAAAATATATTTTAGGATTGAGAGTTGGTCATTGTGCTGTTATAACGGAAAGGGTAAGACTTCTCAGTCATTGTAGGCACCTTTCATTCCTTTATTCCTCATTGTGACTTGTTTACATGAAAGTCAACATTTCCTAAATTAGTAAAACTGTTTTGTCATCCGAGACTCTAAGCCTTTTTGGGTTTGGGTTTTTCATGTTGTTCCCTCATTTCCTCAATAGCACTGAACTGAACTTGCTGAGTTTTACAGCTATGTTGAACCCAACAAGAACTGCTATCAATACATCTTCTTCTTTGGGGGAGAATTTCTTTCCTTCCTAAACCGTTGCCTCTTATCCTGACCTTGACCTCCAACCAGACCTTGGCGTTTCAGGATTCCTGTGGTCTGTGGTGGGGCAGCCCCGGAACCCGATCTCTCCAGGGGCTTGGAGCCAGACCTGTTCTCCAGAGCTAATGGCAGGCTGGAATCATAAGACATGGGTTATAAAAGCTCTTCATTCTGTGTTTTTGTCATTGTGAGTAAGGAAGAGTAAGTAGAGCAAAATTGAACTACATTAAAAGGGCCTCACCCTAACACAGAGATGCCTTGCTTTGCACATTTGTAGCATGTGGAAAATTTCATCTTAAACCATGGTAAAAACTCCATCAAGGAATAACTCAACGAAAGCTATTGCTTGAAGATGATTTGATCCCTTGGTTGTTTTCCAGTCATTTGAGGTGGACCTTTGGAATAAAGACCCTTTATATTTTTCCTACAGAGCAGCATTTAGACATCAATGCCTTTCGAAGAATTGTCCCCAGACAGTGGTGGCACACGCTTTTAAGAAATGCTAAGACCCAGGCACAGGGGCTTGGAATCCTGGACATCCAGGCTTGGAGCCCAAATATTCCTTGGATGAGTCAATCAGGAGGGGAAGAATCAGTGTGAACATGCTAATTTATTTCACTTATATTTTCCAACATATGTGTGCCTGAATAACATATTATTTTAAAAATCCAAAGAAATATAAATAAGCTCTTGCAGTATTAATAAGCAAAAATCCTTATAATAAAAGTTTATATTTTGTTTTAATTGCTAGCACTTTCCACTCATTATAATCATCTTATTCCCTTTTGTTGTATTCTCCTGATTGGAGGCTGAAGCCGCATTTAATTTTGTTGTTGTCATTTGATGTATATTTTTTGCCAGAGATCTTGTTATAAATAGAACCATGTGGAAATAGGTACTCATTAAATGTTTAAATAAATGAAATAATGAGTGAAAAAATATTGGCGTAAATAGCCATAAGGAGATGATATAGATTTCAAACTATTTAAGCACAGCCAAATAAAACAGAGGTTCCCTTGTTAAATATAATAGCCTATTTTTTATTTAGTTAGGTTATTCATAAGAAAGAAAAATCTCCAAAGATGTTCTTCAGCCTCAGGCTGTAAGAGCTTATTGGTTAACCATTACTTCCCCATTAATTTGATATTCTGAAAGGTGAGGCTTTGCTGGCAATTCCTTCCCTGTAACTATGTACCCTGTTTCACTAGCAAAATGGTATTTTAAATGGAGAGATTTTAGCATTAAAAACAAATGCTTTCTCTTTAAACATGGTCTCTTCTATTTAAACGTTGAACCACATCACACACACAAAAAATGAACTGATAGTTTGAAATCAATCTTCACAAGAACAAAACACATTTAATCTAATAATTATGATAAACAATGAAGGTAAACTTTTTGCCAAATGAATAAGAATTAAAGTGAAGAACACAGGAATGAAAGCCACACCTAACGTAGAAAACTAGCTTGAAAGAGGCTATCCTTTAAAGGGCTCATTCTAAATAATTAATGATGAACTAATTATTAGTGAATTTTGTGTCTCTTATAATTACCAACATTGGTTAAATTGAACCCTAATAAATATCACATTAGCTATTGAAAAGTTCATTTTAGTCAGTATCACTAATCCTGCCCCCAAACATCCTTGGATAAATTATTTCTTTGAAGCTGAAAGAGGCTGGCTGTCCTCCATCTTTTCACCCTCCTTTAACAAAGGGGGAATTAACTGGCTCTTAGGGCCAATGATATTTACATGTTTACATAAATAGTACTTAAAATTATTCTCAATATTCGAGGTCATATAGTTTAATTATAATTATGCAAATCAAGTAATATAGATAATGGTGTTTTAAAATAGTACTTCAACTTTAAAGGAAAATTTTTACTTTATCATAATACTATCTTAAGAATAGGAAACATCTTTCCTTTAAGCCAAAGTTTAAGTACCCTATATGTAAAATTATAATTTCAACCATCTATTTCCTGCCTAATTTGAGAAGGACTGTTTTTGTTTTTGTTTTTTAATATAAGAAACATATATTTCCAGATTGGGATGGATTGCATTTAGAAAAGCTGATTCCAATAGCATATATATTGAAGAATCTCAAATGTGAAATGCTTCTGCCTGTTTAAAATTCTAATTGTGATGTGTGCAAACAATACTTTTGCAATCAAGCAGGACTAACATTAAATATGGTTAAAATAGATCCCAGAACAAGTTATTCTTTAGAAATTAATGATAGAATTCTTATAAAATAATAAAAAAGTGTCTTTATTATTTTTTCTTTGGATGATTTCTGTATGTCTTTTAAGTGTTTCAGAACCATGATAGGTATAGTTTGGTTAATATGTTTTCTAATAAATGGCATCACTAATTTTACCTTTAAATATTTTGAATAAATGTTCCAGTTGGAGGTACGTAAAAACTGATCTGTCCAATCCTATGAAAGGGGCATTGATAAAATATTTTGAAGGACCTTCCGATGCCACCAAAGTTGTTATTGGGCATTCTTTCTTTATCCATTATGCAAATATTTCAACTTATTAATAATTAAAATAGCAACACATTAATAATTAGGATCTCCATTACAAATCTGACCTTTAATTGAATTCTATAGGAATAGACTGAAAAATGAGCCTCTTGATTTATGTTAAGAATAAAGGTTAAAAACCATTTCCCTAGTCAATCGAATTTTTCTCATTCTCACTAAATCAGAAACATCGAAGGAAGATTTTTCTCCAGGCACATTTTCTCCCCATTATATTCTGTTTCTACTAATGACTAGTTAACAACAGTACAGAACTTAAGAACATATTCACTGCATGCTGTAAAATCTCATTTTTAAAAATACTTTGGGAAGTTATACATTTCCAAAGGCTTAAAAAACAAAACCAGACATAGGCTGTGTCTACACACAGCTGACGGGACGGCCATTTTCAATGAGTCCAGTCAATGCAGACACATGCCTGGGGAATCCAATCAATCAGTTTGACTGCGTTTTATTTCTCATTCAATTAGTCATTGAAGTTTAGTGATTGACTCAATCCGTTGCATACACAGCTTTTATTACATACACAAATTCACAAAGGCAGATCCTGAAGAGTGGTTATCATCTGAATTTAGCAGCACCCCAATTTTGGAGACAGTAAACGGGTCTCGAGTGTCTAAGGACAGCAACGAGGCAGGGATGGGCATGGGTGCATCCTGAGAGAAGTACTTTCTGGGTTTCCTGAATTCCTTTGTTCTCTCTCTTTGGGAAACATTTTGCAGCAGTGGCTAGTCTGGACCCATCTCCCTCTCCAGCATCCTCCTCTGGTTCTACACCTGGAGCTCACCACCTAAAGGGACTCAGTCCACAGTTGGAATTGGAGGTGAGGACAAAGATGGGAAAAAGGGATGTCCTTATCAATTGCAGAAAAAAGAAACTGTATTTGCTCAAAAGTAGGACATAAAGATGACAACTGGCAAAGGAGACAAAACAACGGTGGGAGTGCACGGGCCAAACCTCAAGAATATTTATTCTGATTATTTTTCATGATTGAAGTGATTGAGATGGGATTAGCAGTTATCATGAGCAAAACTCTTGACATACTACTGTGTTTCCTTTTTTATTCTGCTCTGTGATACACTGGGAAAATTTTTCCTTATATACAAATTTGTTATCAGCATATACATTTCTATAGTATGCAAAACATTCTATGAACGAAAGCTGAAATGGATGGAGATTATGTCAACAAACTCATATTTACAGTATTAAAGAGCTGAAACAGATTAAAATGACAGCTAAAAAATGTGTTTTGTTCGACCCACATATTTATTCATCTTTTAAAAAAATTAAGGTATCAAGAAATTTCAAGGGATAATTTGGATTTCCGTTCCTTTGGAGAAAAAAAATCACATGATTTGGTGACATTAGACCCACGTTGGTGCATGTGACAACTGGGTTGAATTGAGTGGCGGTGTATCCCTGAGGACTTCACAATAGTCCTCATTTCACTTTATGTCATGTGCATCCTCTTTGGTCACTTGAGTTTAGATTCCCGTCTAAAAGAATCTGCTCTCAACCTGCTAGGAAACACACCTGCCCTAGCCAATGCAGACCCATATCATCTGTGTAAAATCACCTGGGAAGAAGATGACTCTCAGATTTCCTTTCAAAGACCATCTCATGCTCTTGGACACCAATGGATGGTTTATCACATAGGCTTGAATTTACATTTCTCCCTAGAAAATATTATGCTACATTAAATTCTTGGAAATGTAATATATCAAAAGAATTTTCTACATGCTTACATGTAAAATGTTGGACTGATAAGTATAAGAAATGGTGACCACTGACAGTGGCTTCCAGCTGCCCTGCACTGCTGCTGTTTTATACAACCCATGAAGAGGGTTACTGTCGTGGACACTGCTTCCTTCCTCGTTTCTTCTCAATGTAATTCCCAGTTAGAATCAGACTTGCTCTCAAATAATTGCCCACCCTTGATGGAGAGCATTTAAAATGACTGTTTCCTCAGTTTACACACTTCCTATGAATCGTGCATTATTGTACAGTTATTGACATAAATGTGGCATTTGGGCACCCCATCGGCTTTTGCGGCAATTTAGTTAAATGAATGGTTTCATGGTCGCTGTTCCCGTGAGGGAAGAAGGGCTGGGTTATCAAAAGCCGGGACGCGTGGTCAGGCGGTGCTTCCTCCTGTACAACGTGTGGCGCAGCCGAGAAGGCAGGTGAGCCCGTGGGTCCCACTCCGTGGGCCGGTTTCTCACTGATACTTTTCAGAATTGCCGGGGCCTGGCGACGGTTAAAAGGAGGTCAACTTTTAGCCAAATTTATCATTGCTTTAGGTATTCCACAGGCAAAGCACCCTCTATTCCCTCGCCTGTGGCGCGCTGCACCCACTGGACTTCCTCCGGCCGCTGGTGCACGGCTCCTGCCCACGGCGGGTGACTCGGGGTCCACGGCTCAGTCCGCGCTCAACTCCACCACCTGTCGGACGACCTCGGGATGGTAGACAAGTAAGGGGGCGTCATCTGACCTCGCGCAACTCCACGTTCCCAGCTGTGAAACAGAAGTACTATGTGCTCCAGCCCATAATGTTGCTTTGAAGATGAAACGAGGCAATGTATGTGAAAATACTTTAAAAGTACAAAACACCTGTTGTATTATTTTGAAGGAAAATCAGAGCTAGGGAATGCAACATCATAGTTTACTTTCAGAACCGACCCACTAACCGTGGCATCTCCTATATACTGCATGTAGCACTGGGGGTGGGCAGAGAAAGAGAGAACCGTGGGAAACAACTAGATCTATCAAATAAATAAATTAAGGTAGCTGTGTGGTGTCTCCAAGCTTCCATTCAGATAGTGTTGCAGGGCACCAGGAAAATACATTAAACATGGTTTCCAAATAGTCCTTCTTTTTAAGAAGCTGAGCCATTTATAGCCGTGACATCCTTTGCTCAATAGTAAAATCAGCCCCCTTGAGTGTCCTTTGTCTAACACATTTTCATTCACTAATTCCAGATTCAGGCAACACAGCTTCTAAAAGTTCTCAGTTCACTCAGACTTTGAAAATTGATGTACTCAAATCCCTATCTCCCAAATATTTAATAAGAATTTAATATTTGGACACATGCAGAGTTTGCTCAGAGATCTATGTGACAAAAAGTCAATGATTTGGCTATTTAGAAGCCTGGATATTTTCAATAAAGTGCCCTGTTTAAAACAGGCCCTTCTATATTTAGCTTATATGTGAAAATTTGTTACACAATTGAGAACTGACTAGTGTGATGACAAGCTTTTCTGGTTCTTAAAAAACTTCTGACCTATATAAACTTACACCAAAAATTAATTATTGTCATCTTGCATTTGTGCAAATTGTCCACACTACATATGGGTTGTGGGATAGTACAGAATATGTCAATTGCATAATGTTTCAAGATTTGATTTTTCGAGAATACCATAAATTTTTACTTATTAAGAGGCATTTTATTGTTCACAATACAATACTTAGAAGACATTTTAAGGAACAATCTAACTTATATAAATGACAGTTTGGCCATAAATTCCATGATGAAAATCTGTGAAGGGCCATTTAGAGAAAAAGCCATTGAATGTTTACCTGCTTATTTTGTTGGTTGGTTTGTAATTAATTATGCCACAGAGGGGTTCCAAGCATACAGTCTTGCTTAAGAAATACTTGGAGGCAAATAAAAGTTTACTTCTAAAATAAAGGTGTTTATGTTTGATAATAAATTGTCTTCAGATCTAAGGCATTGATTGTATACTTTGCAGGGCTGGCATGGTGTGTGAATATATCTCAACAAAATTGCATTAAAAAAGAAAAAAGTATATAAGACAAATGTAAAAATGTCATTTCTATAGCAATTCCTAACTGAACTTTATTTGCTCATCAACTGACATGAAATTTAAGATTAATGCAGACATTGTTTACATCACAAATAATAAGCTGGTTCTGTTTCTTAAAGATGCATTCTGGTCTGCTTTTGTTAAAGTTAACTTGGAATCCACACAACCTCGGTTCTGTGTATTCTTCTTTAAATGAGGGGTCTCCATGCAAGAAGGTCAAGTCGGTTTAGGAGACCCTGAGACTAGGGTTAGTGATGGTGCCTGTTAACCCCTGGGAGTGTGTGTGGGAGGCCAGTGCCAGGCCCGTCCTTCTGGGCCCCTCCCACGCCGGCCTGCACCTTACCAGACTAGCCTAGGGGACAGCGGGGGCCTTTGTCACTCCGGCTGCCTGGTTAGCCCCATGTGACTTCCCAAACCAGGGTATCAGATTTCCCGGAGACATTCCTTGTTTCCTTTACTGATTGGACCAAATCTGCACACAGGCATTTTGCAAACGTTGTCTTAGCACCGTGGCTGCCTGAAGGAACTGTGATTCCGTAAAGAGGAGACAAAGGGCACCAGGACCCGCTGGGGTGACAGGGGCTGCGGGGTTGGGGGTCAGGAAAGGGCTCACGTCCAGGGAGGCTGGTGGAGATTCTGAGGAGGAAGGGCCTTCCTGGGATGTTTCTGGGGAAGTAGCCCAGCCCAGGGGCCATGGGGACCACGGTGCTAAGTGTGGGGCTGTGACCAGGCTTTCGTGGCCACCCCCCCTCTCCTCCCTCTCCCCCTCCACCTCCCTCAAGCCTCTCAAAATTCAAAGCTATGCAGAACGTGGTCCCTCAATGATAAGTTTCTTCTAAATCAATTTTGGTTCAGCTGCCTTTTTATCAACAATGACCCCTGCCGTGACCTGGCATCTCGGGGCCTTGTCTAGCCCCAGGGCTGCTTTGGGGGAAAGCCGGGCCCTTGCTGGGGTTCCTAACTCAGGCTGTCCGCGGCTGCCTCTATCCCAGCCAGTGCTCCTCGGGGGGGCCGGCACCTCAGTGCAGACCTTCAGAAGCCCTGACGTCTCAGCTGGGATGAACCATTCTGTGGGCCAGCAGCACAGCATTTGCACATCTTTGTGGGGTTCTTGTCCTCTCTTTAGGGTTTATATAAAAACACTAGACTAGTGAAAAAGATAACCACAGAAACCCAGGTAAACCATGTCAAAAATCATCACGGCTCAGTTGCATTTTAATAAACTTATATGGCCAATACTATTCACATAGAAGTTTTTATTTCTTTTCATGTTCCCTGTGAGTCTCCAAAATGAATCAGGAAATGTGGAATAATGGAGGCTTGCCATAAATCTTTTTTTGTCTAACTTCCTATATAACCAATGTTGATAAGTATTTTAATAAACATGTTAAAGACTATTGATTTACTTACCAATATATAGGCTTGCAAGTGAAAAAAAGTTAGAAAACTCTCCAATTTATTAAATGCATAATGATGGTCCCAATGCCATTTCTATTGGCCTGAGTTGCCCTATTAGAAGGCTACAGGGTCTAAACTGGCTGCACAGTCGTAACACAGTTAATTCATGATTTGCCATATAATAATATAAGCTTAATTTAGTTTTACGTTAATGACCCATTAATTCCTAATAAATAAAACTTACTCCAAAAGGGAGCTTTTGACATGTTTGAAACAGATCCAAGGCGGTGGCAGAGTTATTTATACTGAAGACATCAACTTTCCGGTCTCACACTTCTTTTCTTTAATTCTATCACTTCCCCCTCCTTCCATGCTTATAAACCTTAACGTTGTAAATGAAATCTCTCTCAACCAGATGGTCCCATGAAACAGGACATGCAACAACATGGGAAGGATTTTGTGAGAAAACGCTTTGTACTGAATCCTTGTACTGAGTTTCCTATTTTTTGATAGATTGGCCATTGGGCACCATTCCATCATAGCCTTGGTGTTTTGCAAAACCAGTGCACAAGTCTACTAGAAAGAGACAACTGGCAGCCCGGAGAACTAACCAGTGATTTATAAGTGGTAACATAACTGACAAAAAAATTAAATAGTGAACCACTGAAGTTAAGGTTAAAATCACTGCCCCAAAGGGATGCACGCCATCCTTCCCAGCTCTGACACCACATCAGAAACATCTGGGGGCCTATTGAAAAAACAGTGGGGCCCCTGAATTATTGGATTTGGGATAAGGCCCAGATGTAGGTGATTCTAATTGTAGCCAAACTTGTGAAATCCTGAGTTATGGTGCTTGTGTAGGGACGGAGGGAGTTTGCAAAGGGGAATTTAAACATATCACACAAACAGGTTCACATCAAATGTCCAGAGCACAGCAAGCCACACCCATGGACTGAAGAGTGAATGAAAGCATGGCTGTAAAAGTCTATCTTCTTTAGAAGGAAGGAGATGATATGAAGCAAAACATCCGCAGGAGAATAATGGAGCTGAGAGTGCCCTTGACAGCAGCTTAGCTGTGTGACAGCCAGGGAGTCAGCTTGCCTGTAATCCCATAGGTCTCCCTGCAAGGCTTACAAAAGAGGGCAGATGTCAATTCTAGAAAAATATGATTATCTGCCACCAGAGCTGGGGGGTTGTTTTTGCAGGGAATCGGGCTTATGATAGGCACTATTATGCTTGTGATAAGGTCGGGTGAAAGGAAAGAAAGCAAGCGTTTCCCACACTTTCTTCACCTCTTAATGATTTTTACAGTGTTATGGATAGCAATTCATTTTTGTTTGTTTCCAGCAAAAACAGATGATGTTCCTTGAAAAAGTGAAATAATATAAAGAATAAATATATTTTTTTCATTTACACTATTTATAAACTGCTACTGTGTTTCTGTTAATGAAATGTCAAATGAACAAAGGATTCCACATGTCTAGTAAATGCTTTAAAAATGGAGCGACTGAAAAAGATGTTGTTTATCTACCCAAAAGTCAAATATTTAAGGCACCACATTAGACACAAGGCACTGCTAAGTTTTGGACAGTCACAGGGAAAATATATTCAGATGTTTAAAGACCTCATTTATCAAACTCTCAAAGTAGTTATGGAGTTGCTACCTATGCACTTACTACCAGGTCAAGTCATAAACCAGCTGACATAAAATCCCAAATCATGAAACCATCAGAGGTTGGGAGAAGCCAAAAGTTTTACGTTTTTAATGATTATTCTTGAACTGAAATTTAAAAACATCCTTTCATGTGTATGAATTATCTCTTCAAATTCTAATCTAGTTCATAAATGGCTCCTAGTCATGTAACACAGACCCAAGGAGCGGTCGTTTAAGTGCTAGGGAATGCAATAGACCCAGGACTGTAACTGGCTTTTCCTCTGTGCAGGGGCAATGGACTAAACTGTTCATTGAAATTTTAGTACCCCGAATCAGCTAATAGATCTTTTAAGGGTGATTGCTTTACAATAAAGAATATATAATTCCAGCCTGATGATAATTAAACTCAACACTCATATATTAAGATTATTTTTACCCCATTCATTAATGAAAGCCTTGATAAATGGAAATAAATGTCAGACTGTTGACTTCTCTCTATACTCTCATATTATTTTTCTCTCAATACCAAATGGCCCCTGGGGAGTGAATATGTGCGACTTGCACTCTTTCCTTAATTAAGAGCATCTCATTTATTGAACCTGCCTCTCTGGTTGCCTGTGAGTTTGGACTCCTGTTCCTGGCTTTACCCTGGGGACTGTTATGGGTTTAGTTGCATCCCCCAAAAGGTATTTTGAAGCCCTGACTCCCAGTACCCCAAAAGGTGACCATATTTGGAAACAGATGAAATTGAAATGAGGCCATGCTTGGGTTGGGTGGGTCCTTAGTGCGATGTGACCTGTGTCCAAGAAGAGGAGCAGAGAAGTGGTTGCAGACAGACAGACAGACAGACAGAAGCGAGAAGGCCATGGATTGCTGGCCAGCCACCTCCAGAAGCCAGGAGGGAGGCAAAGGCTTCAAGGGAAGCCTGGTCCTACCGAAATCTTGATCTCAGACTTCTGGCCTCCAGAATGTGAGACCATAAATTTCTGTTGTTCCACCACCCAGTCTGTGGCATTTTGTTAAGACGGCCCTAGGCAACTAAGATGGGAGTATTCCAAAACAGTTCTGGCATCTCCCTTCACCTGTTCCCACTGCAATCACGGACAAAAGGCATCCCAGGAAGGCTGAATGTGGCAGGAAAACTGGTCCCAGCCACCACCCTTGCTTGCCTTTTGGCTTCCTAATTTGGAGAGTCAGCAATTCAGCTCCTATATTCTTATACCAATGGAAAGCTTTTTTAAGTACGGAATAATTAGCTGAAACACAGTGTGTCTACTAGTAAATCTTTGCTATGTATTACTATGACCAATTAAGTACTTCATTAGATGTGTATTGGAAAACACAATTCAGCATTAAGGTGGGGAGTAGGCAGCCACCCAAATACCATAATTTAAGATAAGTTTACCTCAAAATCCCTTTCCTACTTTCTTTTATTGAAGCTTGGAAACTTATAGAAAGAGGTTTAATGGAACATTTTGTGTTTTGCTAAAATAGATGCATTGCTGGAAGAAATCATACATTGAGTTTACCAGATATAAAAAAAGAGAAAACATGAAATCAGCAAGTATCTGAAGCAAGAGGTAAATACTCTGCAGTGAAAAAATAAATGATGGCTAGAGCATAATAAACAGACACAGTGTATTTTAAAGTACCTACAAACAAAAGATAATCAAGTTTCTGTTGTGAATTTTTTCCTGTTGGACACAAGATCACAAAGCAAATGCATGGTAAAATGAAGTAGCCTTCTTCATCTCGGATCCCAGACTCACCAGCTCCATCCTTGTAGCAAACCCTGGAAGCAGCTACTCGTAGTCAGTTTGTGTTCAATTCAACCAGTCAAGGAGCCCGACCATGTGCAAGTGCTGGTCTCAACTTCAGGGTCACTTCTAGGAGACTCTCAGCCCTGGCTGGGTAACCCAGCACAGGTGTTTGCAGTGAGGACGGAGTGCACTATGTGCTGTGGGGCAGTTCTAGGAAGTCTCCCCAGATTCCGGGAGGTGGCTCAGAATCGTCTGGAAAGGGAGGCACAAGAAGTCATTGCTGGCAGAGGGCAAAGTAGAATTATTCATATTGTGACAAAGTTCTGGAGATATTTATATATAGGTAAATAGATATCTATATCTTACAAAACATGACACTTATTTTTCTCTATGAATAATTCTAAGAACTTCATTTATAAATTTTTTCCTCTTAACTGGTGATGGCTATTTATGAGGTGCATACCCATTTCCTCTACATTTATCTCCTATTTAATTCATTGTGCCCTTTTATTAATTTCAATGAATTTATAGTTTAATTATTTGAATTTTAGGAGTGAAACCATGTCAACAAATGACTGCTTGAAGTAATTCCATCATATTTGCTTATGATTTCTCTTTGTTTTACTAAATTAGCTGAAACTTCCAGCAAGTGACAACAAACACGTTGTGATTTAACCTGTCCATGAATACTTTGACACTGTTACTATTAAAAGGTCGAGTCTGATTCTGTCTTGTCAAATTGGGGAGGGCTTAGTGACTACTTCTTAGGCAGCTGAGTGACTCTGTGGGGTTTGGGGGCTTGTTAGAAAAGGTGATCACTTTCTCTCAGGGTCGCTCTCTCTCCGGGTGCTCGGGCTTGAAGCTGGGTGCAGCTCAGTGGTGAGAAGAACCCAAAGATCATGGGACAGACACTGGCACCAAGGCTGCGCCCAGCTGGGCAACTGCACCAGAAGCGAACAGGTGAGGTTTCAGAAGCTCCCCCTCAACACCCCCTGGTGATACAAGACGAAGGCACCAGCTGCGGGTCCCAGCAGCTGAGCTGCAGCTGTTTCCAGATGGGCGTGGGGTTGATGAGAGGCAGGAGGGAGCCACGGTCCATGGACGGCCCACCCCACATGCAGACCATCCTCCAGCGGCCCGGCTGCAGGCTCCCCTTCTGATCATGCATGGTGTGTAACCATTTTATCTGCAGCACCTTTTGTCCAGTTTGAGCTATTTTTCACTTAAATTTATAACAAAGAATGCAGAACTGTATAGTTTAAATGGAAGTTTAAATTTTATAGAAAGAAGATTTAATATTTGAAAATGATACTAAAAGTAATCCTGAAATACTTTTCTCCAAATTCCCCAATATCTCCAAAGTTGAAGTTTGTTTTGGTAACTAAAAATAATAACTAGATTTAAAAAACATGTCTTGATTACAAAAATATGGACTATTCACTCTAAAGAAAAAAACAGGTTTTGATACCTAACATAAAAGCAGAAAAGAAAATAAACTATTGCCATAAAATTTTACCTGCTGAGAATGTTTAAACATTAGCTTAAGAAAATATCAGTCAGCATTTATCTTCTAAGAGCAGTGCATATTTCTTTCAACATTTAGAAAATCATTCAGTTATTAGTTCCTAAAAAAGTTTATTGTCACTATGTGACAAAAATTAGTTTTCTTTTTAAAGTGAACAATCTAAAGTGCTTTCTTCTAGAGTGTGTTTTAGTTATAATTTCAAAATATCTGATCACCAATTAATAATATTATGTTTGATATGGTACTAACACATCATATTAATGAAGCGAGTTTAAATGACCCACTGTCATTTTTCTGAGTGATTATCTTAGAGTACTAATTCTGCCATTTTGCCTTTAAAAATTACTGTAAGTTTCCATAGCCTTGGATTATTTGACAGCCTCGCATACAAAAATTCTCTGGGTTAAATACTTAGATAGGGTTTGAGTCATTACTGAGCCCCCAGGAGGAGAATGGAAAAGAAAAGCATTTTCAAAATTCAGTTAAACACTAGACCTTTTGATTTCGCAGCTGTGTTGAGAGAAGGGGTGCTCCTTAGTACATGCAAATTCTTAGCCTCTGGTTGTTCTGTCCCAGGTTGAAGCACGGAGAGGAAGAGGTGCTGCGAGAGGAGCTCAGCCACCGCCGGGAGGTGCGTGAGCTCCCTGTGCCTCCAGAGGTGCTTTCTCTTTCGGGACAGTAAGTTAGAAATTATCCTTATGAAGGATAAGTAACTTTATGGAGACAGATTTGCACAGTTGTCTAGATGGAAAAATGGCTAAATATTGATTAGTAATCATTGCATGTACATTTTACTCCATTTCTGAGCTACCTAATTCTGATGTAGCTACAGTTAGAATAGAAATTAGAAATTCACTTCTGATAAATCTTTGTGACGCGTTGGTTTGGGCCCAGGGTCGAGGTACATGGCAGAGGGTCCAGGGCAGGGCCACAGGACACGTGGGAGTCCCTTTGCCACGTGTAAATTGTTGAAAATTATAAATAGGCAGCACGTTGCTAAGAAAACCTGCGCCATCCTCCTACACCTCCATCCGACGTGGCTGGCAGCTTTAGCGTCAGGGTCTGTGGAGCCCTCAGTGCCCCACAACGGGGAGCACAGCTCCTGGCAGAGACCTCAGGCTCTGTCCATCCACCTACCAGGGCCGGTGCTCACTCCAGGACCCGGCGAGGCCCGACTGCCCCTGGGAAGCTGGGCCTTGGCGCTGGGAACTCCAGGGCCCCCAGGGCAGTGGGCGCGGGGAGCTCCGGAGGGTGTGGCCTGAAGAGGCCCAAACAGAACCTGAAGGGATGATAAGGGGCCCCTGCTTGGACCCGCAAATGTCAGGGCTACATTTCAGAGAACCCGGAGGTTTCATGGGTTCTCAGCCAAAGGCCCCTTCCCTTAGAGCACATAACTGCATGGGGCACGGACGATTCGTGCTCACATTCAGTGGGTGTCCTGCTAAGCAGGCATTTGCACTCTTCTTCTAAGGTACTGGAAGAGAGTTTATTAGTCCTGGGAGGAAAATCCTAAAAAACCGAATGACAGCAAACCTTGAGAGTTTAAGTGATCTGCTTGTATTTATTACTCATCCTCCACATGATATGAAATCTGGAGCGAGAAGGGTAAAACCTGAGAGGCCCCGCCAATGCCCTCCCACATCTCAGGGCCAGCACTGGAACTCCTTTCTTTCTTTACATTATTTACTTTCCTTTAAGAAAATATTTAAACAACTAAAAGAAATTTTTTACTTCTGCCAATCTCAGAAATTCTGACCATAATCCTAGTTTTCATAATCTTGCATTTAAAATATTAAACTATATTTTGTTCCAAATCTATATCCTTGTTAAGTAGATGTCTAAAATTTTGAAAATAAAATATTTTTAAAATCTATTTTGATCCTGCCATTTCTACAATTCAGATTTTTCATTTTTCTTTATTCTTTGAAACCTATATCCAATTACTTTATGAACTCAGTACATGGTATCAAATAGGTTGAACTCAGCATTTGTCAATAGCACAATTCATGGAACTTGTGGTCCATGAAAAGAAAGAAAAATTCAAGAAGCTTATAAACACTTAAATTCATGACTTCAATCTATGAAAAACAATGAAACACATTTATAAATAGTGCAATTACATACATACATATGTGGTAAGTTTGTAGGAGCACAGGTAAATACAATAAAAGTTATTGTAAATAAATAATAAAAATTGTGAATATAACAATAGTAGCCAGCTAGCACATCGGTGTCATTCTCTGCCAGGTATGTCACACACATCAGCCCATCTGACCTTCATAATGACCCTATGAGGTTGGACGTTATAATGTCCATTTCCAAACGAGGCAATGAAGGCACCAGGTGTTGACAGGAATTCCCTAAGTTCATGCAGCCAGTAAGAGCCAGGAATTTACCCCTGGGGTTGGGCTGTGGGCCCAGCAGTCTGCCCCTGCACAGCGCTTCTGAGAGGACAGGCCTTATGGGGTGGGTTGTGGGAAAGGGGCTGGAACCACTCTTGATCCCCGTAGAGGCAGGAAGCTCCCTACTTCATGACGCAGTCATCATTCTTGAAATGACAGTGGATATAGTGCTCAAAGGTCTCTCAATGCCCTTCTTGGTGGATTTTCATTTTTTCTATTTCATCTGACTCAAGCTACTCTACATATGGGATGGCTGCAAAGATCCTATTGGGGAGACCTATGGTGAGTGCTGGAAGGCACAACCTGGGGAGGGAATGTTTATTATTTAATTCCTAAGTACTAGACACTGTGGTGTGTATTTCATCATAGCAACCCAGTGGCATAGAATTATTTCACAGGGATTAGTTAGACCCACAGAAAAGGTGCACACAGCCTCTCAGAGCTGTAGGATATCAAATTAGCCCTGATACTCACCCCTGATTGTCCAGTGTCTATCCTCTTTCATGTGCCACATCTCAGGTATCACACAGCTATTAATTCATCATGTGAGTTTCATCAGTCTAACAGTTCTCAACAAAATATCACAAAGCATAAAAGGAGACATGAAAATATGGCCCATTCACAGAAGAAACAAAAGGAAGAACTTGTCAGAAACTATCCCAGGGGAAGCGCAATCACAGGAATTACTCATTAAAGATCCTAGATCAACTTTCTTAAATATGATCAATAAAGTAAAGGAAAACATGGGCAGAGAACCAAAGGAAATCAAGAAAACAATATTTGGGCCAAATGAGAATTGTGGTAATGAGACAGAAATTACAAAGATGGACCAAATGGAAATCCTGGGGTTAAACAACTGAAATGAAAAATGTGCTAGAAGGTTCAAGAGCAGATTAGGAAAGGTAGAAGAAAAGATCAGTGAAGTTGAAGATAAGACAATTGAAATTCTCCAGTGTAAGGAACAGAAAGAAAAAATTAAAAAAATAAATGAACAGAGCCTAAGGAATCTATGGGATACCATCACACACATCAGTATACACAGCTTAGGAGCCCCATAAGGAGGAAATACATGAAGAAATAATGGCCAAAATGCCCCAAATCTGATGGACGATAGATATAGACAAATCCAAGAAGCTCAGTGAACTATAACAGGATAAATTCCTATGACAAATGAGCATCTTTTCATACCCTTATTGGCCATTTCTATAACGTCTTTGGAAAAATGTCTGTTCAAATCTTGGCCTATTTTTAATTGGGTTGTTTGTCTTTTTGTTGTGTTTTAAAATTTCTTTATATTTTTTGGAGATGAAGGAAAAGGATAACACAACATACCAAAACGTATGGAGTGCAGGGAAGGTGGGACTCAGCGAGAAATTGTATCTATGAACACTTATATTAGGCAAGATGAAAGATCGCAGATCAATAACTTAATTTTACATCTTTAGGAACTAGCAATAGAAGAGCAAAGTAAACCCAAATTTCAAACTTAGCTGAAGGCTAGAATGGGTATAAATGAAATAAGCAATAGAAAAACAATTGAGAAAATCAACAAAACTAGAAGCTTGTTTTGAAAAAATCAAAGTTGACAAACCTTTAGCTATGCTGATAAAGGAAAAAAACAGAGCTGGAAATACCTAAAATCAGAAATGAAAATGGTGGCAGAACTACTGCCCTTACAGAAATAAAAAAGAGTTTATAAGAGAATACTATTAACAATTATATACCAACAAATTATATAATCTAGAGGAAATGGAAACATTTCTAGACACACAAATTACCTAAACTGACTCAATTAGAAATAGAAAAGATAAAAAAACATATAACAAGTACAGAAATTGAATCAATAATCAAAAAATCCCACCAAAAAGTCCAGGACCAGGTGGTTTCCCTGGTGAATTCTACCTAACATTTAAAGAATTAACACCAATCCTCTTTCTCAAACTCTTCCAAAGATATCAAGCGGAGGTAACACTTCCTTATTCTTTCTACAAGGTCAGGTTTGCTCTAATATCAAAGCCATGACAAGGAAAGAAAATTACAGACCAATTTCCTGTATCAATATAGGTGCAAACATTCTTAATAAAATACTACCAAAGTGACTCTCACAGAAAATCTATAATGCTATACACCATGACCAAGTGGTATTTATCCCTGGAATGCAAGTGTGGTTCAACATAAGAAAGCCAATTGGTATAATACACCATATGATGATAATGAAAAAAAATCCACATGATTTTCTGAATAGATGAACAAAAAAATATTTGACAAAATCCAGCAGCCCTTCTTGATAAAATATACTCAGAAAACTAAAGATTTGAGGGGAACTTTTCCCCCAATGATCAGGAACAAGACAAAGATGCCTTCTTTACCACTGCTATTCAACTTTGTGCTAGAAGTTATAGCCAGAGCAAGTAGGTAAGAATAAAAAAATATAGTTGTCAAGATTGGATAGGAAAAAGTAAAACTATCTCTATTTGCAGATGACTTGATCTTATATATAGAAAATCCAAAGGAATCCACAAGAAAACTACTGGAGCTAATAAACAAATTCAGCAAAGTGGTGGGGTACAAGATTAACACACAAAAGTCAATTGTGTTTCTACGTACTAGCAATTAAGGGTCTGGAGAAGAAATTAAGAAAACAATTCCATTTACAATAACATCTACAGGAATAAAATATCTAGGAATATATTTAAATGAGGATGTGAAAGACTTGTATGCTACAAACTACAGAACACTGCTGAAAGAAATTAAAGAAGACTTGAATTAATGGCAAGACATGTCACTGTGAAAACAAATATTGGTAAGATGTCTATACTATCCAAAGAATCTACAGATTCAATGCAATCCTTATCCAAATTCCTGCAGAAATGGGAAAGCTGATCCTCAAATTCATATGGAACTGCAAGGGGTCCCAAATAGCCAAAACAATTTTGAGAGAGAAGAACAAAGATAGAGAACTCACACTTCTTGGTTTCAAACTTACTGCAAATTTACAGCCATCAGACCAGTGTGGTACTGGCATAAAGATAGACACATAGATTGAGGAATAGAATTGGAAATATAGAAATAGACCCACACATCTATGGCCAACTGATTTTTGACACAGATGTCAAGAATGTGCAATGGGGAAAGAAGAGTCTCTTCAACAAATGGTGTCAGGGAAACTGGATATCCACATGCAAAGGAATGTAATTGGACAGCTACCTAAAAGCATATACAAAAATTAACTCAGAAGGGTTTATGGACCTGAATTCAAGAGCTAAAACCATAAAACTCATAGAAGATAGCATAGGGACCAATATTCATGGTGTGGGGTTCAACAATGAATTCTTATTTATGATACCAAAAGTGTGAGCAACATGAACTCCACTTCATCAAAATTACAAACTTTTTTGTATCAAAGGCATCATCAAGAAAGCAAAAAGACAACTTGCAGAATCATAGAGAATAGTTGCAAACCATAATCAGATAAGGGCTCACCATCCAGAATCTATAAAGTACTTTTGCAATGGAGCAACATAAAGAGAGA
>PVKY010001937.1:0-28506 GCA_004027775.1 Bradypus variegatus | reverse complement strand
AGAGAGCCCAAGCGGGAAGAGCTTCGTGGATTTGTGAGTCTCGGGTCCCCGGGGAGGGGCAGCGACTCGTGTGGCCACACGGGGCACCGGGCAGAGCGAGCGCGTGCACCTGAGAAGTGTCGATCACGGCTTCTGCAGAGAACGGGCGGGAGCCGGGCACACCGGCTGGGGTCAGGGGTTACCTGGGAGTCACAGGGGGACAGGCGGCATGGCACCTGGGGACACTTAGAGATGCTAAAGCGTCGGTGCTCAGAACTAGGGAGGGGGCTGGTGCAGAGCCTAAGCCACCAGCAGAGGCGGCTCAGGGGTCAGCTGCTGCGTCCCCACTACCTGCTTTGTCCCGCCAGCCGGGGCCTGGCCTGAGGAGGTACCGCATGCTCAGACGTGGCCGCATGCACACCTCTGAGGCCTGAGGGTGGAGCCTGAGGGTGGCTGTGGGGACAAGGTCATGCTCCTGCACAGCGTGGGGCCTTCTGTGCTTGTCTGCACTACAGCTGCAGCCACAAACTGCACTAGAAGCCTCCCTGGGCCATGTCTCCTCACCTGCACGATGGAGCGGTGGCCATGCTGACCTCCCCTGAGCACCAGGGCTGAGCAGGTGAACAGGGGTCCCCAGGGTCCTCAAGATACCCCAGGGGTGGTGCCTCCATCCCTGGGCCAGAGTTTAGTCTAGAGGCTGTGAGAGAAGGAAGAGGCCAGGCACATGGCCGAGCCCAGAAAGGTCTGTGTTACCCCCAGGTGCCAACCACCAGGGCCAGGGGAGGCCGAGCAGGGACCCAGCTGAGCAGGTGGCCACAGACATGCTGACAGTACAGCCCCCCCACCCCTGGGCTCTCCTGGCCGGGTGACGTCAGGGCCACACACTTGACTTTGAAGACACAACTGTGCCAGCTCTTGGCTGAGGCCGTGAGCCCTTCCAGGCCGTCCACCTGTCAGTGGGAGCTGGGAGCAGCCCTGACAAATGAGCCCGTGGAGAGAATGCCTCCTCTTAAGATGCAATAAATAAAAATAAAGTGCTCCTAAAACACCCTGCTGCTGCGGTGAGCAAGCACCAGACGGGTGACTGGAGATGCACCGCAATCAGTGTTCAGAGCCAACTGAGTTATGTCAGTTCTGGGACGGGGTCCCCTGGGAGGAGGCTCTAAGGGCTGACACTGGGAGGGAGGCTGGGGCTCCTGCAGAGGAGAGGAGGCCCCTGGGGGGTCAGGCTGGGGAGGGTTGTGGGGTGGGAGTTAAAGAAAGAAAGAAGGAAAAGAAGGAAGAGAAGAGT
The DNA here is from genome assembly GCA_004027775.1 of Bradypus variegatus. Lineage (NCBI taxonomy): Eukaryota > Metazoa > Chordata > Mammalia > Pilosa > Bradypodidae > Bradypus > Bradypus variegatus. Next base: position 27,236 of record PVKY010001937.1, on the reverse strand, counting down.
CAGGGAGGGAGGGAGGAAAGGAGGGGGGAGGATGGAGGGGGTGGGACGCCCTCTGCCCCTCTGGAATCTCCAGGCCAGGGCCGGAGAGCTGCGCAGGGACAGCCCTGGTGGCCTCGGAGGCCTAGGGAGGTGTCTATCTGTCAGGGATGGCCGTCACCCTGGCCGACGCTGCTTGGATGGAGCAGAGTCTGTAGGATGCTCTGCCCACCGTGGTTCGGGGCCCTGGAGCTGCCTCAGGGCCCTGACAACAGGGCAGGAGACTCAAGCAGGTCCTCAGAGGCTTCCTCACCCTCACCAGCAGGAAACCAGGGTCCCTCCTGCTCATGGCTACCTCATTGCCCGCAATGGATGCCAGATCCCCTCATCACGGCCCTGCAGCCCGACAGACAGGGGTCCCCTCCACCAGCCTCCACTCGCTTGCAAAGGGCTTCTCAGGACCCCAAAGGGTCAGGGCCAGCACTGAGCACTGGAGGCGCCCGGCCCCGAAGCCCCTCCTCGCACGTCCCCTGTGGGGACACCGAGGACAAGACTGGGCAGGGGCACGGTGGGCTGCCAAGAGGGCCCCCGCAAGGTTGCCTGCTTGCAGAGTCTGCTCCCCAGGCAGCAGCACCCCCTCCACTCCCAGGGGACGTGCCCACACTGCAGGAGCACCCTCCCCGGGGTGGGTGCCCGTGACGGACCCTGAAGCCCCTGGCGCCCGGCCCACTGTGGCTGGGGCTTAACAAGCACCCCTGGCCTCACCCCTTCTCTCCCTCCTCACTCCTCTGCTCCTGAAAGCAGCCCCGGGAAGTCTGCTCCTGTCTCCAAAAGCAAGGCAGCCACGGTGCTGCCATCTCCCACGTGCAGCAGATAAAACACGATGTGACAGTGGGTGAAACTCCCAAGGGCAGCTGTCTTTCTTGAGTTAAAATTAGGCGAGCGTCCCCCCCACACCAATGGCAATGGTGGCGGAAGCAGCCCCGGGCTGAGTCAGCCCTGGCCCCCGCCCTCCGGCCGACCAGCCAGGGGGCTAAGGACTCCGGGCCAGGAGCTGCAGGGAAGCTGCGGAAGCCTGGAGACGTGGGATGTCTCTCTGTCTGCATCGGGGCACTGGGCCAGATCTTGGGGTGCCTTAGGGGCCAGTGAGGGCTGCACCTGAGTGAGCTGACCCCTGCCCCTACACCAGGCCGGAGGCTGCTCATGAGGTTGGCTTCCACGTCCTTGTCCCGGCCTCGAGCCACCAGCAGGCGGAAGAGCGGGGCCAGGCCCCCCGAGAGTCAGTGCAATAGCCACCGCCACCACCCCCAAGCCACGGGGGCCCCACGGGATTTCAGAACTCCAGGACCACGACCAGGCACCCCCCACTTGGCACTCACTTGCCCCTTTCACCAACGCCAGGCCTTCTCTCTGTGGTTTCTGGGGAAAGGGAGCAGGGTGGGCAGGGCCATGTGGTGGGGGTGTGAGTGAGTGTGTGTCAGTGTGTCAGTGACCTGTGAGTGTCTCTGCATATGCGTGTATTGTGAGTGTGAGTTTGAGTGTAGGAGGAGTATGTGATTGTGCAAGTGTGAGCCTGAGTGTGATTCAGTGTGAGTGTGAGCCTGAGTGTGATTCGGTGTGAGTGTGGGTGTGTGACTGTGTGGGTGTGAGTCTGTGAGATTGTGCAAGTGTGAGCCTGAGTGTGACTCGGTGTGAGTGTGAGTGTGGGTGTATGACTGTGGGTGTATGAGTCTGTGTGCCTGTGTGCATGTGAGCCTGAGTGTGAGCATGTGGGCGTGAGTGTGCCAGTGTGAGTGTGAACGTGCACATATGTGTGTGAGTGAGAGAGCGAGTGCAGCCACATGAGTTTCTTCCTACTCTGGTCTTGCCAGTCTGTCAACACGCGGCACAGCGAGGCCCGGGGCCAGCGCCCGTTTGTGGGGCCCCCGCTGTGCCGCCCGTGGGTGCCACATTTTAAAGGCTGGCAGATTTCAGCAATGAAGCAGCAGGACATTCTGGAGCGTGCACATTTGTGTAGAAACGTGGTGCACAGTGTGGGCTTCAAGGAATCCATGGCCCCGAGGCCAGCAGGAAAACGCCGTCCAGAGAGAAAAGAGCACAGAACGTGCACACGGCAGGGGCAGGGTGACCATCACTGCTGATTGTCGCCTGTGGTTTTCTCTCCCCCAGTGAGGAAACATCACCTTTTGTAAATGTTGTGCTCTGTGTTGGGGGTTCCTGGCGAGCTGGCACCACTGTCCGTCAGTCCCAGGGCAGCAGGAGTGGCTGGGCTGGCCAGCTCTAGGTCTGGGCTGGGCACTGACAGAGGACTCGCCTCAGGGCCAGGCACGGGTGGGCTGTGGGGTCCCACCACCTCTGCCGTGCTGTGCCCTTGGGGTGAACGCAGCCCGGCCCCAAGCCAACCTTGGGCAAAGTTTGGGGTGAAATCAGTCCTGAGCAACTCATTGCCAAAATCCCAGGGACAGTCATCCCAATGGTTGAGGGGGTGGGCTGCCTTCCAGAAGCCCCCTTCTCCTGGGCTCGCTGTCCCCTCTGCTTGTTCCGGCTGACGCAGAAGTTCCTCTAGGACGCAGCCTCCATTCTCCTCACTTTCCACAGGCTGCTACGTTGCCCAGCCGAGTCCAGTTCCACCACCTGCCATCCTTGGTCCAAACACTCCCTGCCCTCCAGGGCCATGTGCTCAGCTGCCCCGACCCCCACACTGAATATCCCAGGACAGCCCCAGCCCTGCAGGCCCCTCTGTCCCAGCCCTGCCCTTGCCCCCCATCCCTGGGCCACCTCCCGGGCTGCCCTGGACCCTGCCTTTCTTTGCAGTCCCCTCCTTGAACCAGTGCCCGGCCTGGCAGCCCTGCCTCTGCGGGAACGGCCTGTCCCGGCTGTGGCCAGCTGCCCGGCCACTCGCACTCTCCTGCATGATTCTGCAACACCCCCCCCGGGGTCCTGCCCCCAGGCCTTCCCCTGCCCCCAACTTCAACATCAAGGCCATGAGTGAGCTTCATAAAACCCAGTCATCCTGACCCTCCTGCTTTCTCTTCGATACCCTGGGATGACTGCCACAGAGCAGGGGGTGCTCGTGGACAGCCCCCACCCTGGGTCTCTAGCTCACCCCTGCTGCTCCCTGCTGAGCAATAGGGAGCTGCTGCCCCACCCACCTTCCCCAGGCACCCCAGCACCTGGCACTCCTGTGCATGGCCGTGCGTCCTCCCTCCCCTCGCCAAGCCCCCAGGTGCTGCCTGGCGTGGGGGGACCCTGGGGCCTCCCTGAGAGGCCAGACCCGGGGCAGACCCAGACGTGGCTTTGGGGGCTCTCCAGCCCTCTCCCCAGGAACCTGGCCCTCGGCCTGGGGCAGGGCTCAGGACAGCGGGCTCTCCGAGCGCCCTTGCCGTGGCTTGTTGAAGGCTGGTGCCCCTTCTCACAGGAGTGACTGGCTGTGTGGCTCCTCGGCAAAAACACGTGGAGCACTAAGACCTCGCTTTCAAACCCGGCTCTGCCCCCCCAACCTTGTGGTCTCAGGGCGGGAACTTCCTCTCTGGGCCTCCTTCTTTGCTGACGGAAAGGACAGCTGGACAGAATCAGCAGTTTCTGTTGGAGACAGTGGGGTTCGGTAGCCCGGGAAGGTGGAAAGTGGGTTTCACCGGCCCCCTCCCACATTTTAAAGAAGTCCATGGAAGACTGAGCCCTTGGCGGCCATCAGGCTGCACAGGCTAGAGGGTCTGGTTTCCTAGCTGGAATTTTAGCAACTCGGTGCCCTCCCGTGGCTTGCACACTCGCCAGAGATTGTTGCTTAGTGTTATGCACATTTGTGGTGAAAAAAGGTAAAGTTAATTGCTGCTTAATAATTTAGCAAGGCCGTTGTTTCTGTATATGCTTTGTTTTCTTAAAAACATGGTGCCCGCATGTGAGGACAATGGTAGCAGTGAGGCTTGCCCATTGTGTTTCACTCCCATCGCCTGGGAGAAACAGGGGGTCCGCACCCTCATTTTACCTGCAGGCTGACCACGTGCTAAGGAAGGCGGGCATCCCCTCCTCCAGGGCCCCAGGTTGTCAGAAGCAAGGGCAGCTCCGGTTGGGTCCAGGACATCACGTATCAGCTGGGGGCTGTTTTTATGATTAAACCATGTGTCCATCTGGCTCTAGAGAATGGAAATCTCCAGCCAAGTGTCGTGGGCAAGCACCTGAGGAATGTGACAAAAGGATGAAAATGGGTGGCAGAAACCAGGCTCCTTTCCCATGGGCACTGGTGGCGATGTTGCCGGGGGTCCGTGGCCAGTTCTCCTGACCCCCATGAGCCGTGGTCCTCTATTCCCCAAGACATGGACAGGAGCAGCCTTGGCAGGGTCAGAGGGGATGGGCTGAGGGCCCCTTCGCAGACCCACACGCTCCCTGCATGGCTGCCCTGCAGCACAAACTGTGGGGAGCAGAGCTGCAGAGCAGGCTCCCCAGATGCAGCTCGTAATGGTGAAGGAGGCTGGTGGGGAGGGCAAGGGGCAGCACGTGGGGCAGCGCCCACTCTTCCTGGACCCCGCGGGGCCACAGTGGGAGACACAGCCATGGGCGGTGTCCACTCAGGCCAGCCCAGTGCTGCACACAATATTAGTAACCTCGTTAGTGGTGCCGTGCGGGGAGATGAACGCAGTTCCATTTTCAGAAGGCCCCTGGGCCCCACGTGCAGAGTGACGTCCATTCAGGGCACTGGAAAAAGGTACATGTCCAGGTGGAACACAGCAAACTAACGCGGCCGCCAGAACCTGGCAGGAAGCGAGCTCCTGGAGACAGAAGCTCCATTTCCAGTGCCTGGAGGCAAACGGCAGATCAGAGACGGTGCAGACGTGGGGCCCGAGCTTTGCCCTGGCTCTGCAAGCCTCCTGCCAGTGATGCTGGGCAAGCTGGGGCGTGCCTCAGTTTCCCCTTCCACTTATTAGGAAAGCAGGGTTGTCGTGAGTGAGCCGATAGCAGCTCTGCTTGCTTAGCACTCACTCCAGTCAGGAGCTTCCTTGACTGAGGCCTTCTGGCAACCCCAGGAGTGGGGCTAAAGGATTTTCCCAGTTGACACATTCCCTGGACTGTTAGGGTGGCTGTAGGAGAGGACCACAAGCCAGGTGACTTAGGACCACAGAAAGGTGTTGCCTGGCAGTTCCGGAGGCCGGACGTCTGGAATTGAGTTGTCGGCAGAGCCACGCTCCCTCCGAAGTCTGCCGGGAGAATCTCCCCTTCCTTTCTCTGGCTTCCGGAGGCTTCCAGGTTCCATGGCTTGTGGCTCCCTCCATCCCGCTGGCCGCCTTCTCTGTGTGTGTCCGAGCATCTTCCCCCGTTCTCATAGGGACACAGATTGGATCAAGGACCTCGTTTTACTTGCCTAACTCCATCTGCAGACACCCGGTTTCCAAATAAGGCCGTATTCTGCGGTGCCAGGGGTTAGGTGTTTGTTGGGACACAGTTCACTCACACACTCATGGGCACACAGGCACAGAAGATGAAGCACCTCACTCACAGTGACACAAGCGCTGCACGGTGGGACCTGGCTGCTGTCACTGTCTGTGTCCCCAGCTGCCAAGCTGGCTGCCGCTGTGAGCCTGGGGGTGGACAGGCCTCTCAAAGAGCCAGACCCCCGCACTAGCCCCTCCTGGCCCACAGGCTGGGCACGGTGCCCGGGGCCACAGGGCAGGGTCTGGGTGTTGGTCCCTCCAACCCCACGGCCGTGACTGTGGAACGTCCCTCCGCTTCTCCAAGCCCAGTTTCCGGTTGTTGGGTATGAAGGACGGTGAGGCTGCCTGCTGTGGGGATGGTCACGAAGATTTGATGAGATGATGCTGGCCCCTTGCTTGGGGGGAGCAGCGCTGGTGTGGGCCCCCAGATCCTGCCTTCCCCACCACTCACAGGGTGAGCTGCCCCAGGTCCCCAGGACAGGACAGGGCAGAGCTGCCCATCAGCCACCGAGGAGATGAAGATGCCCCAGGCAGTGGCGTTGGACGGGGAGAGAAATCTGGTCACGTGGGAAGTGCAGGCCCCGAGTGCCCGGACCCGAGGCAGGCTCGCCCCGGGAGGTGGAGGGGCGGTGCAGCCGCAGGGGTGGGTGCAGCTGTGGGCAGTGGGTGCACCTGGAATAGAAGTGACCCTGGGGTCATGAAAGGCTCCAGCCACCTTGTGGGAGACACTGCGGCTCCCTGGGTCCCACCCGTCCTGCAGCATGAAGGCAGTGGGCAGGCGCAGCCCCGGGTCCCGACTTGAAGGCGGTGGGGGGGGGGCTGGGTCCCGATCCCCCCCGCGATGACGGCCACCCCTGCCTGCAGTGGGAGGAGCCTCAAAGCTCACAGGGTTCCCCAGGGTGTGAGCTCCTGGAGAGAATTGATTTGTATTTCTTGTTATGATATTTTCTGGAATATGAAGGATTAAAATGTTAATACTGCCGGGATTAAAAAAAAAGCCTCAATGAGAAAATGACATCTCCCAATTTCCATCTCAGGCCAACGACTATAACATGAATAGGAAATGATACAAATTGAATTCATTTCATTCTCATTACGAGGACAGGGGTACAAGCTGCCGTGATTCTCGACACCACGTCCCTGGGAAGAGGGAAGTCAACACAAAGCTCAGGGTTTTGAAGGGATCTGTTGAGTTACAGAAAATCTGTGGGCTGTGGAAGGCGATGGAAGCGGCAGGACTGGAGATGAGCCCAGAGGGGTGGGACAGTGATTTGAGAACCCTCAGGCTCGATGAGAGCTGGAGGCCCGGGTCCCACCTGCTACCTGCTGATCACGGGTGAGAGGGTGCCCTGGCCATGTGCCCAGTCCTGTGGGTGGCAGGGAGTGTCTCAACTGGGCAAACTGGAGGCCAGCTCGGACCCCAGGTGAGGGGCCACGGGCTGGGACCGCAGCAAACGAGCCTCCTGCTCACCCCACACCTGCTCTGGCCTCACCAAGGTGCTTTTTCACAGGTGAGCTGCGGGACGCCCCTGCCCGAAGGTGGGCACCCTGAGCATAGCCTGGGCAGCTGCCCTGCCTTCCCATGATGGAGCTCCGTGTGTGCTGGAGAAAGGGCACCTCCTTCATTCGGAGGGGCTGGGGGTGACCCCACCCAGGTGTTTTAAATGAAATCATCACAGCAGCAACCCCGCTGTCATCATCTTCCCTCGCTCCGTGGGGACCTGGATCTGGGCACAGTCTCCCAAACCGCATGGGACAAGGCCTCTCTGCCCCTTCTCGTCGTCCGCTGCCTCCGATGCTCAGTCGAGTGTCCAGGGCTGGGGCCTCACCTGCCCCCTTAAGGAGGAGACCCCAGGGGTTCCTGGCCACCACCTGGACCCCATTTGGATGCTTCCGCAGTGAGGGAAAGTGGGCGGCAGGTGCCCCCCCCAAACAGCACCTCCCCTGGGGTCCCCTGGGCCAGCTCCCGCGAGATGCCTGTGTGTGCGGCTGGTGGCAGCGCAGCCCCGGGCTCTGCCCGCTGCTGCGGAACCGCATCCAGGAGCCGCGGGCAGGGGCCAGGCAGGCAGTCAGCCTCCTGCCTCCACGCCAGGGACAGCTCACGTTTGCTCTGGCTGAGGCACCTCCGCAGCTCTGGGAATATAACCACTCACAAGGAAATGGAAAGCGTTTAGTGTAAAAAAACGAGCCTTTGAAGGAGACTCTCGCTTGACCCGTGGGACTAATTTTTTAAACGCCGTTTATGGTAGACATGAAGCCAGCGAGCGCATACCCGCCGTCCAGTTCCCACCGCTGTCCTGTCGGGAAGTGAGCAGACCGGGCTGTTAGCAAAGGGGAGAGCGTCGGGATTTGCGAACCACAGCGTCACAGGAAACGATCCTCTCCCTCTGCACACCTCCTGTCTGCAGTGCCTCTTTCTTCCCCGGGAGCAGTGGCCAGCAGCCCCGCGGCCTCAAACGTGGTGGGGAGCTGTCGGCCTTTTGATGTCCACTCAGTTTCCAAAGCCGTTGTCCTCTGGACTCGATCCTGAGCGTGCCACTTCACAAGGATGTTTCACAACATTTTGACTTTCGTGGACATGGACTGATGTGGCTCACACCCAGAAACCATCTCGCGGGTGGACGGTCACCTTGGAAACTGTGGGAGAGTGACATGCTTCCATTTTACATCAAATTGCCCGGGAGAGAAGAGATGGCATCTCTTTATCCTCTGGAGAAGCCTCTCTGCTCCCACTGGCCTCGCCCACACACTGGGACTTTGTGAAGACAGAGGCTTCCTGCCTGCTACAGACGGGGTCCAGCTGGAAACTGAGTCATTTTGATCCACTTGGGAACACTAGAGAAAATGTTTTGCTTTGGCTATTCAGGATTGTCAGTGAGCTCGTCCCCTGGGAATTGACAGAATTCTTGTCATAATTGGGGATTTCAGCATCTGCTCAGATGCCCCCTCCTGGACCCGCTCATCTCCTTGGCCTCGTGCCTCAAACGTCATGTCCTCCAGCTGGCTCAGCCACAACCCCCTCGTCTTTCCCGAGAGTCGCTTTTGCCCTCGCTCCCTCCTCATCAATGCAGATCTCGGGTTTCTTCATGAAGTTCACTCCTGCGCACCCACTCAACCTCAGATTCCCCACCCTCTCACCTCGCTCCACATATCCAGCAATACCCCAACCCCCCAGAGGGGCTTCCACAAACATCTGCTGAGCCAGTGGAATTAGCTAGACTTAACTGAACGCATGGGTTCCCAGTGGCACACGGGAAAGTGTGCTTGTTTGTAGAGCTAAGGTTGGGGTGGCCAGTGTGGGTGTGGGCTCTGGGCTTGGGCTGCGTTCACTTTTTTTTTTTAGCTGAATAGACTCTATTTTTAGAGCACTTTCTGGAGGGTGCCCATATAGCCCCTCTTCCTGCTGCACAAGGCACCCTGATTATAACACCCTGCATTTGCACAGCCCCTCTGCCACAGCTGAGGACCAGCACTGACACACGATTAGCAACTGAATCCACAGTTACAGGAGGGTTCACGCTCCACGTGGTGCAGCTCTGGGGGTTGACCAAGGTGTGACGGCACATATCCACCAGCACACTCCATGCAGAATCGGGTCCCCTCCCCGAAAAAGCCCTGAGTGCCACCTCTTCAGCCCTCCTTCCTCCTCCAGACACCTGGCGACCACATATCCACTTCCTCCCGCCTCCTCTTTTTGCCTGCAACCCTGCAGTTTTGCCTCTTCTAGGATTTCTTGCTGTTGGAATCCTACAGAATGGCCCCTTCCCAGTCTGCCTTCTCTCACTTTATAACATGCATTTCCGGTTCCTCCCTGTCTCTCTGTAACCTGACAGCTGTTTCTTTTTTATCTCTGAGCAATGTCCCATAATCTGGATGTTCCACACCTGGTTTATCCATCCACCTGTGGAAAGGCCTCTTTGTTCCTTCCAATCCTCGCCAATTATGGCTAAAGCGACTGTAAATGCCCAGGGGCAGGTTTTTGCATGGACACATGTTCTCTGCTCATTTGGGAAAACACCTGGAAGTGTACTTGTTGGATCAGCTGGTGAGACTATTGCAGAAAGGCCCAGCGTGTCCTCCTGAGAGGCTGCACCATGCTGCATTCCCAGCTCCATTCGCTCACTGGCGTGGCCTCAGCTTGGGAAGTTTGATTCTAAAATTAATTTCTAGAGAAGGGTTTCTGTGAAAAAGATTCTAAAGACAGTGGTTTCTGTGATACAGCCAGTGTGTTTGTCAGGGCGAGGAGAGTCCCTTACCAAAGCTGCTCTCGTGGGCATTTCAGAGCTGCTCTTGGCTCAGGTTCCACGTCACAAGCTATACCCAGAGGCCACCCCTGAGCCCCCTTTCCTGACTCTAGCCCCACATAGCCACCCTTCAGGCCTGCCCAGGTTTGGGAATGCCTGGAAGCCCCTGCCCTGTCCCTGCCATGCCCAGAAGCTGGGGTACTCTCCACAGGCCTGGACCTGAGCAGGAAGCAGCCCTGAACCTCCTGGGGAGTGCTCTGCCAGGGACCCTGAGATTCCAGGCTCCTGGGTGCCATTTCCATCTTCAATGGTGTGACGGGTTGATGAAGCACAGGATAGAACCCCAAGTTTCCTAATCAGGAGATCCAGAGTCCAATCCCACTGACCAGCTCTCTGAGCTCCTGTTTCCTGCTCTGAGAGAGGATGTGGCGGGAACTTCCACCCCACCCAGGGCAGGGCAGTAGCTCAGGTCACTTGAGATGGGAGATGGGAAAGAGCTTTCAGAACTGTGAAGATGACATCCAGAGAGAAGCCTGGGATGGAGCTGGGTGGACAGTGGGTAATTAATTGTTTGTCTGAGTAAATGATTGGATGGGTGGTTGGATGGATGGGTGGATGGATGGATGGATGGGTGGATGGGCATATCCTGGGGACCTCCTCACTCAGAAAAGAGTCTGGGGTCCCAGCTGCCACAGAGCAGGTCTCCTCTGTGACCAAATCACAGCCATCGCTAGAAGAAGGAGGACTGAGAGCTGCCTGGGAAAGCTGCCTCAAGTGGGTGCCTTGGGCCAGGTGAGCCTGGGGCCCGTCCTGCCCCTGCCCACTCCAACTCACAGAGAGGCAGGTTTAGGGTGAGCTCACAAGGGCATCTTCTCCGCTGTAGGCCCAAATCTTCAGCCCCCTCCTACCCAGGCCTGTGGCCCCCTTCAAGCACCCAGGGGCTGGTGCCATGGAAAGTAGAGCAAGCAGGGGCTGGGGCAACTCATCCAGGTGGGACCCTCATCCTGGGAACCGCCTCCAAGAGGAGGAGCGCGGCTGTGCTCCTGGGAAGAAAGGTGACTTTCTGGGCAGGTCGTGCTGTGGCCTCCATCTGTGGCATCGGTGTATGTCATCCGGCGGCTGCACTCCCCCGGGAGCCCCTTTTGAGCTGTCCCGGCCCGCAGGACGGTCAACGAGAGCTCTAAGTCCTGTGAGGGAAAGAATGGTATGGGGCAAGAGACACGAAGGATGACAGCAAGACAAGTGTTCTGATCAAGCTGCAAATTTTTATTGAGGGGGCAGAGCATATATACTCTAGGGGAAGAGGGGGGTGGCTAGTAAGGTCGGGTGACTGTCGGGTGACTACAGGTGGCGGCTTAGGATTGGCGGCTGCTGTTGCTAGGGTGGATGGCAGATGTAAGGTTAGCACTTTGGGCGTGAACTACCCCTTTGGTGCGAACTAACTTCCTTAAAGAAGGCTGAGGCAACCTAAGCTGTTATTGCATCAGCCCTGGCAGCCATGTTGCACAAAAGACTTCATACATGCTACCTTAATCGTCCCCCACAGTGAGCAAATGAGATGACAGCTGGAGGACCTAGCACGGCCACTGTCACACCCGACACTGGTGATTTAAATGGTGTTTGACCTAACGCCGGAGAACCACCGAGCCGCCTGGCAGCCCGAGCAAGTCACAGCGTGGACTCCGGGAAGGGGGCACAGAGCCACGTGCTCCTGCTTCGAGGGGAAACACAGCCCCTAAAGTTCCTGTCCCCCGTGCACACTCCACACAGCCCCCCAGCAGCCCCAGCATGCGTGGCCATCTGGTGACGTGTCTGCAGCAGGCTCTGCATTTTCTTGCCCCTCCAGGTTTCACTGCAGGGACAGTGGCGCTCCGGGCTTTCCCCTGGGTGCTGCCCTCGGGAGCATCTCCCACTGTGGTGACTCGGAAGGCAACTTCCAGAGAAAGAGCCCCTGGGATTTGAGATAGAGTCGACATGGCAATGCAAAGAGCAGCAGGAACCGCGCAGAACTTCAAGGCTTGTTCTAGGAGCCAAGGGCCCGGGCTCAGGTGAGCAAATGTCAGCGCGAGTGTGCACGTGTGTGTGCCTGTGTTTACGCTGTGTGTGCACACACATGTGTGCATGAAGGTGCGTGTGTGCCTGCGTGTCTGTGTGTGTGTGTGTGTGTCTGGAGAGAATGTGCTGCCGGCTCTGTGCCAAGTGAGTTGCGTGCAGCCCCCCGGAACCCCTGCGAGGAAAGTGGGCCCAGCCCCTCCACACGGCGCCACCCGCCCTCTGCGCAGACACCGGCTTCCTTCCCAGAGAACCATTGGAAAGTGTGAATTGGATGAGCCCCTGGAGCTGGGTTCCAGCCTCCGAGCCTTCATCTGAGACCAGGTCAGGCAAGCTCACTCAAGTGGGGTGCAGGGGGTGCATGGCAACTGCAGCTCTGATGGCCGCGCCCAGCAGCCAGCCTGGGGAGCCTGGGAGCTGGTGGCTGGAGCAGCAGGGTGATGGACGGCCCTGGGAAACCACATCATCACCCACGCTTCCGGAATAGGCATGTAATAAAATACTGTCACAGCAAAGAGACATTGTTGCACAAAAACACAACACAGTTTTCAAACCACCTGGAGTAACAGTCCCACTGGATAAGGCAATGTTTGATGTAATGGACCCGGAAAGCTCTGTGTCCTCACTCTTAACAGGAAGCAATAATTATAACCAGTGTGAAGGTTTTCATTTTTAATAGACCAGGCACTTTTCAGGAATTATCTTTTTTACCCAAAACTCTTAGAAATATTTATTCTTGATGTTGGGACAAGGGGTGTTCCAGTTTGACAATGCTATTATGTAAAATTCCATAAATGGATTGGTTTTTATAAAGGGGGTTTATTTGGTTACAAAGCCTGGAGGCCATGAAAATGTCCAAATTAGGGCATCAACGCAAGTATACCTTCCCTGAAGGAAGGCCAACGTCATCTGGAAAACTTCTATCAGCTGGGAAGGCGCGTGGCTGGCATCTGCTGATCCCGGGTTGTGTTCCAGCTCCTCTCTCAGCTCCTGTGTGTTCTTCAAAGTGTCGCTCTTGGCTGCAGCACCTCTTTTTATAGGACTCCAGTGATTCAATTAAGACCCACCCTGAATGGGCGGGGTAACACATCCGTGGAAATTATCCAATCAAAGCTCTCACCCACAGTTGGTTGAGTCCCATCTCCATGGAGACACTTGGTCAAAGGATTTCAACCTCATCAACACTAACACAAGATTGCATCAAAGAACATGGTGTTTTGGGGGACATGATACATCCAAACCAGCACAAGGGGTCATTATTACATTCAAGTCCACCTATTCCTAATTGCTTAGATTTTGTCCATTTGTCATAACAGCTCGAGCCCTCCCCAATGACGCTCCTCTCCGGGGATAGAATAGGGGGCAGCTGGGGGCACCCACTCCAAATTATGGGGAAGGGGCAGGGAGATTTGTCCTCAATCATTTCCATTTCTAAGAAAACCTGGCTCCCCCTTCCATCAGCTGCTGCCTGGACACTGGGGCAAAAAGAGAGGGGACTGTCTGTGCCAGCAGCTTCCCCTCGCCCTGCCCAGCAAGGGCAGGGGGCTCAAGGACAGAGGGCAGGGGCCCTGCGGGTCCTCTCATTTGCAGAGCACTCCTTGGAGATCCCTCACTGCCATCTCCTGGGGACAGGGCAACAGAGAGAGGGTCTCACCCCCGCAGTCTACTAATCTGGAGACTATGAGGACACCCCATGGGGGCTTCTTATCATGTCAGCCTTTTCAGTCTGCAGCCATCAGAGTGCCCACCTCCAGCTCCCGCTGCTGGGGAGGAGACTGGCTGTGTCTGGAAACAAAGCATTGGCTTGAACCGTGAAGGGGAGGGAAAACTGGCCGCCCCACACCTCTTAGTGAAGCAGGTTGGGAACTTGAAGTCTGCTCATCTTTGTTCTGCACAGAATTCCCACCGCCCAGCCTCTGGGTGATCTGTCACCGGGTAGCCCTCTCTGGCACCAAGATGGCACCCAAGTCGAGTAGGACCCATGGACCAGGTTGGTGGCAACTGGGGACCCCACCCCAGGGCTGTACCCGGAGCATGATGGACGGTGCCAGGAGGCAGAAGCCCAAACCCTCTGCCCCGCGTGTCAAGACCTCATACGTGGTCCACCTCCATCCCGAAGGCAGCCGGCTGGCTCTCCTGCATGGGGTCACCCCTGGTGACTCAGGGACCAGCCGCTTCCACTTTGCCCCCCACCACCTTGGAGACCCTCAGCTCAGGCCAGCCCTCGAGCTACCCAGGGCCCTGCTCCTGCCAGGGGCACACACCCCGCCCACCGAGGACCCTGGCTTCTCGCTTCAAGATGCAATTCAGAGTCCCTCCAGCCTTACGGGGTTCTGAGCCCCAGGCCTCTCCACCTGGGGTGCTGAGCTCTGAGCTTCACAAATAGGCAGGAAAACGAAGCCAGGAAAAGGCGAGGGCTGCAGGGCAAGCCGGCGCTGCAGCAGAACCTGAGAACACAGAGGAGCTGCTGGGCTACCAGCCTCGGGGGGCGGGAGCCCTGTGCCCCAGGGGCACACTGCGGGAGGGGGAGCTGACCGACCCGTTAGCCCGCTCCGCTCGGAGAGTTCGATTGAATGACCTTTTTGGCTTGGCTCCACTGGTTATTGTGTTTTTCCATTATTTCACTGTGCAAATTCCTATAGAGTCAGCAGAATCTGGAGGCAAACTGAGCAGCTACTATGAAGTGTGAAAAATTACCCTCAGCTAATACAATCAAACTATTTGCTTATGGGATTACTGCATGGAAATGAGGCCTCCCAGCTGGAAATCTGGCAGCTCTGGTCACCTTGAGGGTGCAGCGGCCTCCGTCTGGGGGGGGGTGTCCTCCTGGCTCAGGGGCAGGCAGCGCTTTCTGGCTGTCACCTGGGCAGAGACCCAGTTCGTGCACATGGTATCGGCAGCCTCATAAATTGTTCCACACCCTTAGGAGCCAGGTGGGACAGCTGGCAGGAGTAAGTCCGTCCCCAGGGTGCACTCATTTACCCAGCAAATGTCGGGCAAGCCTCCTCCCCACCCGACACAGAGACCCGAAACCCAGGCAGCCGGGGAAGGAGATGCAGACCCAGAGTTCTGCACTCCCTGGGCTGAAATGGCATTTGCAGGAAGCCATGCCTGGGCCTCTGTGGACCCTGCTGAGTCACCCGGTCACTACCCTGGCTGTGCAACACAACCGCTGAGGGGTTTAACAACCCCTGATGCTCGGGACTCCCAAGACTACTGAAGTCGGAATCTCAGGGGAAGGAGCCCAGGTTCTGGAATTCTTTAAATGTCTCCCAGGGTGGGTTATGAGTGGCAGCGGCTGAGAAGTGTCTTCCTATACAGAGCTCTGGCATGGTCATTCCAGAGGCACCGGAGACTTCCCTATTCACTGGGACACGTGCCTGCAAGATGGAAGGGAAGGCCTCGCTCACTCGGCGTCTTTCACCGACTGGCTTCGAAGCCGCCATGATGTGCAGGCATGTCAGGGCCAGTGGTGAACTGGTGGATGGGAGGGTGGGTGGCTGGGTGAGATGGACAGGTGGATGACGATGAGTGGTTAAATGGTGGGTGGGTGTGTGAATAAATGGTGGGTGGTTAAATGGTGACTGAGTGAGGTGGGTGGGTGGATGGTGGGTGGCTGGGTGGTGGCAGACAGATTAATCAATGGGTGGTGGGTGAATGGGTGGTTGATTGAATGGATGGTGAGCACGTGAGACGGATGAGTACACAAACGGTGGGCAGACAAACGGTGGCTGGGTGGATGTTGGGTGGCTGGGCCAGTCAATGGGAAGTGGCTGACTGGATGGATGGATGGAGGACAGATGGATGAGTGCATAAATGAGTGGCTGGACAGACGGTGGGTGGGTGGAAGGATGGATATGTGGATGGGTGGATGATAGAGAATAAACGACAAGCATACAGTGTGCTGGGAGAGTGCACAGAAATGTGAGACAGTATGGCAAACCTATAAAAATTTATTAAAAATCAGACAATTTACTGATGCGAAATGTGACCCCCCGAGAGGACGGGGGCGGGAGAGGAGAAGTGGAGATGGAGGTTCACCGAGCACTTGTGGCCCCCAGTCACACCCCACAGGAATCCCTCGCTCCACCCTGAACTTCCCAACCACAGTCGCAGGGCAGCCTGTGGGAGGCCGTCAGCTGCACCCCGAGGTTGAGCTGCTAGTAGACGGCATAGCTGGATTCAAAGTCAGGATCCCCCCACTCAGGACCGATGTTCCGACCTCACAGCCATGCCCACACCCACCCCAGCTACTGGGCACCTGGCAAGGGCCAGTGCCAGGTGGATGCCAAGGGGGGCACCGAGAAAGAGAGAGGAGGTTTCCAGGCTCTGCATGCTCTGGAGGGTGGAGCAGCTGCGGGGCTGGGCCTGTGACCTGGCCGATGGAGGTGAGCGGTCACCTGAGACCTGGGGCCGAGGTGACTGTGCAGCAGGGGCCGTCCTTCCCGGCTCTCAGGTGGAGCCCACCCCTCCGAGAGCCCCCGGCCCAGGCGCCTGCTGCTGCCGGCGGAGATCCCAACTATACCCTCCCCGGGCAGCTCCCACGGTGCCTCCGGACCTGGAAAATGCTTCTCAGATGAATGGATAATGCTGGAATGTTCTTCCCACAAATATGGACATTGCCGATTCTTGTCATCCTGGCAGATCTGTCAACCAACTCCTTGTCAGAAGCCCTGGCCGACGGCCTCACAAGCGCAGCCCCCAGACCCTGCCCTTCTCCCGCCCCGCCCTGCCGTGTTTCTCCCTAACGCTGCGTCACATGGCACACTGTAGCTGCACATCAGGTCTGTAATACCCACCGGCTGTCTGTCCTTCCAGGCCTCTATTCCTAGTTAGGCCCCAGAAGAGCAAGCACCTTAATTGCTTTGCCTGCCTTGGGTTCCCCTGAGCCTAGAACAGTGGCATAACAGATGCTGCAGAAATCTTTGTTGTTTAGGCCACTGTGCAGGTGAATACGATGTCCTTTGAGTCACTGGGGAACACCAGCCAAAATAGCGGGGTCCAGGATTTGTGGGAGCAGGAGAGGAAGTTTCACCCTAGGAGGAAGACAAATTGAGGACTTGGGAGAGCAAGCTCAGCTGTCACTCTGACCCTCAGTCTCCTCGACTGCAGAGGAAAGGACCCTGACTCTTGCTGTGGCGGGGGCATGCAGATTAATGGGTGGATGTGTCTCAGGGACTTGGGGCCATGCCCAGTCCATGGCCAGGGCCTGGCAAACCTTCCCGTCTGGCGCGGTGGCTGCGGTGGCTGCGGTAGCTGTGGTGACTAGCTCCATCATCTCCTGTATCTGCCTCAGTTTGCAGTCGTCTGTGCATTTCTCCTGTGTCCCCATCCCCAAGGCAGGGTGTGTGCACGTATGTGATTGCAGACGGGAGCAGAGTGTTGGGGATCTCCCTGGCTCTAGAGAGCAGACTTGGAGCCCACGGTCCCTTGGGTGCAGCAGCCCCAGACTCAGAGGTGCAGGTGAAGTCTGCCTGCAGCTGAAACGTGAGAGGAGGCGCGGGCTCAGGCCATGCCCAGAGAAGAGCTGTGAGGTGGCAGTGCTGCAGAGAGCAGAGACCCCCAACTGACCCAGCCATCGGCCAAGACAAAGCCAGTGAGGGGTGGCACGTCATCCACGAGGGAAGCTCCGGTGTCTGCTCTTACTTGCCCAGGGCCTCTCCTGACAAAATTGGAGATGCGATACCGTGGGGGACGGATGAAACAGGTGGCTCTGAAGCTTTAAGAATATGCTCTTTCACCACGACTTTGCCCATGGCGGGAGGCAGATCCCGGGCCTGGGACCCCTGGCCTGGTCACGGTCAAGGCTGCCCCCTCCCTGCAGAGCTCTCCTGGGGGGCAGATCCTGGGGTAGGGTCCCACCCACAGAACCAGAAGCGAGGGGTGCAGGACGGTGACCCTCTTCCCCAGGCCCCACGTCCCTGCCCACCCTGGTGTCAAGGCCTGCTTAGCCCCCTGCCAGCTGCTGACAGCGAGAGGATGTCCCCACGGCCACATGCTCCAGAAGGGAGAAGTGGGTGCTGCTGAGTCGGGTCCCCAGGCAACAGCTGGGCATGGGGGCTGGGAGCTGGTGAGCCCCCTAGCACCCCAAGGCCAGAAGGGGCCACCCCAGCCTGGGGCTTCCAGACAGGTGCACCCCTCACCTGGCAACATTACAAGGAAGGAGGCTGCGAGCAAGGAGGCCCTTCGGCAGAGGGTCCGGATGGAAGGGTGTGAGTGCCTGTGAGCGGGCTGCCGAGCCTTTGGGTGCCCCCGCTGAGAGCATCAGCTGTGGTTTTCCTGGGCCTCGCTCAGCGGTGGGTGGAGGGGCTGGAGGGAGCTCCTGGAACCGGCACAGGGCGGGCCAGGGGGGGCCAGGACGCTGGGCTGAGAGGAGAGGGGCAGAATCTCCCAGAATCCCCCGAGGCCCCACCTATCGGCCCGAGGTTCATGAGGCTGTTCCATCCCGGTCCTGGAGTTCCCCCCGCACACATGAGCACACACACGCATACAACACACAAGTGCTCGCATCCCACGCATGCACAGGGCACACTCAGCCCACAGTGCACGCACACCTGAACACACGCGCACACACCCACAGACACGCAAAGCCCAGCACGCCAGCAGAGAGCAGACCCCCAGCGGGAGAGCTGTGAAGCCCACGTCCCGGAAGTGTGGGCAGCCTTGGCACCCGCCCCCACCTCCTTCCTGTAGATCCACGTCCAGGCCCCGGAGCTCCCTTCCGGCTCCCGCTCTCCCACGCCGGGGTTCCTTAGCCTCCAAATCTGCAGAGCCTCCCGGACCAAGTTCCCTAGCCGCTCCTAGTGGGTCCACATGTGTGCGCCTGTGTGCATGAGAGTGTGTGTAGGAACCGGCTCACACGACCGTGGGTCCGGCTGACAGGGTGACGCTCAGGCCGTGTTGAGGCTGGGGCAGCCCTGGCCTCTTCTCTGGGACCTCAGGTTTTGTGTTGAGGTCTCCAGCTGACGGCCCAGCCAGCTCAGGGCCACCTCGTTGACTCACATCCCCGGAATCCCCCACAGCGGCACCCGGGTTGGGGTCTGCTTGCGTCCCCAGGGCCACAGCCTGGCTGAGTGGACACGAGACTGGCCACCACAGAGAGTGGCCAAGCGTGGGCTCCTCTGCAGCCTTTTGCACACAGAGCTGCCAAGGACGCTCTTGTTGCACCTTCAGGGTTGTCTCACGGGATTGCAGGTGAGGAAACCGAGGCACAGAGAGGTCAGGTGACTTGGCCACTGCCACCCTTCCAGTTCATGCCCAGTGGCTGATGTCCAGGCCCCGACCATGGGATGGAGATGGGGAGATGGGCGTCCTCCTTGTGCCCTGGGACAGCTGGATGCGACTGTCTGCACCCCTTTTCCCAGGAGCCTTGAAGAATATGGGAGACTCAGGGGGAAGTGGGTGTGGACTTGTGAGCGTCCCTTGGGTGTGCACCAGTTCCTAAAGCCCATCCTTGGGTTCCGGGGGGATCTGGCCCACTGAACACTGTGGAAGGCAGCCAAAGGTCAGGGGTGGGGCAAGTAAGGAAGGACCCTGTAGGGCCACCCTGCAAGGGGTGAGACCTCAGATGGGCTGGTGTTGGGCACCGGCTCCCCGCAGCGAGCTGTGCACCATCCAGGACAGAAGACCCCGGTTAAATCCCGCCGAGCTGTTGGAATCAACCCCGAGGCATTTGGCCATCAGGCTCCACGCAGAGGACGCCAACTTGAGCTTGGCTCTGAGCGTGGTTTCTGCAGCCGTCACGGTGACTCCAGGGCTCCCCGAAGCATGCAGCTGTAATCAAACGATGAAGCACTGGGCTGTTTCCAAATGAAATGCTTAAAACAAGGGAAGCAGATGTAAGGGTCCCAAGGCCAGAAGCCACAAAATGGGTGTCCCCAGGCACTTCCCTTGGCTTCCTGCTCAACCTTCCTCCCACCCAGCTGGGTGGCCAGGGCGGCCCGGCAGGCATGTGGGCAGGAGGGTGAGGGCTCCCGCGGTGACCCTCCATCCCTGGAGCCAGCCCATGCAGGGAGTGGGTGAAGGGCTGGCAGGGCAGCAGCAGGTGGGCACAGCTGGCCCCTGACCCAGCGTGGAGCAGGCAGAGGTCTCGGCCGTCACATGAGCTGCAGTGCAGGGGGCCAAGCCGGCAAGGTCAGCTCAGGACGGGCCGGGGGAGAGCCGGCAGTGGCTCAGCACGCTGGGGGTGTCATCGAGGGAAATGGAGGCTCCACAACCACCTTCCGTGTCTCCCCGACACCTTCTGCAGAACCAGGGTCTCAGGACAGAATGTGCCCGTGGGAGAGTCCTGGGTGGGGGAGTATGGGTCGGGGCACTGGCCCCAGACAGCCCGATGGCTCCCCGGTCACACCGTGGTCAATGCGGTAGCTTGGCGAGCATCCACAGGTCACCTGGGAGCTCCCAGGGGCTCTGGCGGGACTGGAGCCTGGGAACCAGAGGAGACCTGCACGCAGACTGTCTTCAAGGTGTTGACGTGGCCGGAAACGAGGGTAAAACGCGGGGTGGCACCGGGTCAGGGTATGTGTGTGGGCACAGACGCCTCAGGCAGAGCGAGTGGGTGTGAAAGCAGGAAGGCAGCTTAGACAGTGACCGGGCAGCTTCCACTGAGGTGTTCAACACAACTCACGGTGGGGAGACACCACACGCTGCGTCCACAGGACCAGGAAGGCCGAGGGGGGCCGGAACACCTGAAGCTGGAGGAGGTAAGGAAGGGACCCCCACGCCCTACAGGCTTCGAGGCCACGTGACCCCACCCCATCACCGTGATGTCAGACGTGCGGCCCCCAGGACTGTGGGACAATAAACTTTCCTTGTTTGAAATAACCCAGTTTGTGGAAACCGATACAGGACCCGTCTCTACTTCAACCCCTCCTCGCCTTGCTCTATTTCCCTCTGCAGTGTGTGCCTTTGCCTGACATCTGGTAATGTTTCGGCAACTATTTATACTCAGGCTCTACCAGAAGTCATCAAAGTATGGCTTACAGGACAAATTCAGCTTGCTGTCGGTTTTCTAAATAAAGTTTTATTGGAACACACACACATATACACAGATGTTAAAGCATATTCCCTGGAGCAGAAATTCCTCGTTAGCTGTGCATCTTCTGAGGTCACCCCGTCATGGCGTTTGCTAGGCGACAAGCCACTCGCTGCTGTGACAAACCAACTGGCCGCATGTCTCAGGGACGTGGTGTAGTCGAGCTGATCTGCAGCTGGTGTAAGGGCCAGTGTGGGGCTCCTCTCAGCGGCTGGTGCTCCGTGGCCCAGGGACCTGGGGCCGCCCCTGAGATTCCGTCATCCGCTGGGGATGTGGAACCCTCTGCTGGAACCCCTAAATCTGGCCCTCAGGTGGGGAACGAGGTGCTCCTCTCCTCCGCCTCTTTACAGTGGAAAACAGTCTGGAGAGTGTGTCTCCCTGTGCCTGGGAAGGAACACCAGGCAGACTCTGCACAACAACGTCCGCACAGACGTGGGCACAGCACCGCGGGGACAGCGCAGCCAGCACGACCCACCGAGCACGGCCAGGCCCCAGGAGTCCACCCTCAGGCCAAAGCCGGGGGTCAGCAGAGGCGGGCATGACAACCCCCAGGGAGGGCCAGCTGTCACGGCGTTTGCCTCCTGTGGACAGGGAGTGCGTGAGGAAGCTGGAAAACTCCACCAGAGCAACAGTCGCCTCCAGCAAGGATTGTCCGAGGCTAGCACTGCGAGGAGAAGCAGGATATTCACAGCCTCGGAGTCTCCCCTACAGGTCGCTTGTCGACTGGAAAGAAGGAAACGATGAAGCCGCAGTCCAGCAACCCTGGCGGACACCCCTCGTCCGGGTGACCGCGGCCGGAGGGCCAGTGGCAGGACTGACGTGCTGTGCCGACACAGCACACGTCTGCATGTTTCCTGCAAGCGCGTCACCCGCATCGACTTGGGAACCCCACACAAATCCATGTCAAGGGGCGTCTTTCCACAGAGCTGGGCGGCGATCTTCAAAAACGACAATGCTCTGAGAGAGGAAAGGAGGAATATCTCCAGACTAAGGGGGCTAAGATGACAAATACGTGCAGTGGCAGTCCGTGATTAGTTCCTCGATTAGCCAAATCACACTAATACCTCTACCAACCATTATATTAACTATAACAAAAATCCCAGATTTCTGGAGGAAGCGGTGAAATCTGAATTTGGACTCTGTGTGGTGGAATAGGATGGAATCAATGATAAAGTCACACATTTGATAAGAACATTGAGGTTGCATGAGAACGTATTATTTGGGAAAGATACATGCTGAAGCATCTGAGGAAAAAGGCTTGGTTCTAAAATCTGCATTTTGATGGCATTGCAAAAATAATAACAAGAAAGAGGTGATAGGATGAATAGGTAGAGAAAGAGATAAATAGGTAAATCCAGGACAATTTCATCTCAAGATCCTTAACTAATTGCACTGCAGACCCTATTTACAAATAAAGTCACATTCTGAAGTTCTGGGAGAGCACGAATTTGGGGGGAAGGGGAGACTATTAAAGTCACTACAGAAAGTAAACAAATTTTAGGTCCATTTCATTTACAAGCCTAGATGCCAAAGTCCTAAATAAAATGATAAACAAACTATGTGCTTTGGATAAATTATTCAACATAATTAATTATGATTTTTCTTGAATGAAACATGTTTCAAGATTAGAAAATCTGTTCATGAAATCCCCCAAACCAATGGACTAAAAATTACATGGTGTCTTAGTTTCCCAGCTGCTATGACAAATACCACATAATGGGTTGGCTTAAACAAGGGGAATTTATCTTCTCATGTTGGAGGGCTCGTGTTCTGCTGTGGTCAGTAGTATTCTGGCTAGCTGCCAATCAGTCTTTTCTTTGGGTGCCTTGGCTCTCCCATCACATGGTGATTTATTTCTTTCCCTTCTGCGTTTTGTTGACTAGTTTGAGAACTCAGCAAGATCATATCAGATGCAAGATCAACTCAGCATCATTCAACCATAGGCCATTATGCTAGCAACACCCAACAAGAATCTAAATGTAAAACTAAAAAATAATTTACCCAAACAAGAAAAACAGTAAATTTTGGACAAACTATTCTAACGAAGGAAGCACAAGACCATATGAAGAAATTTTTTCTGAATTTTATCAAAGGGCGTAACATATATTCAGGGCAGTCCTACCCAAACGTTCAATTGGATTATTTGGGGAACTCAACTGAATCATTCAAAAAATCCATCCTGATATGTACGTATACCCACACACGGAGCCAAGTCGAGTGTGGTGAGAGAACTGCAGTGTGGCAACACACCTAAGATGTTTATGTCATCTAGCAGAGCCAGACAAGCGATACAAGTCACGAAAGCCGTGTGGCTCTGGCAAACGAACAGGTTGCAGAGGTTCAGAAAACAGCAGCGGACTCAGAGGCAGCTCTGGGCCTGGATGACCTGATACAGGTAAGAGGGCGAAGGAAATGGCCAATGGACATGAGACAAGTGCCTGCCTGCAGTACACTTCACCAGAATGGCCAAAATGAAGCAGGACGAAGAACGGCAAGTTTGGTGACACTGAGGAAAAACAGACTATATATTGCATACTGCTGCTGAGGTTAGAAATAGGGACCCAGATCTTGAAAATGGCAATGCTACTAAGCAAACTGTGCGCTCGCCCGGTGCCTCAGCGGTTCCACCCCTAGGGATGCACACAACAAAATGCACACCTACATTCATCAGAAGACACGCAAAAGAGCATTCAGCATCACTGTTCACAATCGACAAAAAACTAGAAACCACTCAATGCCTGTCCTCAGCAGGATGGGTAAGTAAACTGTGATCTAATGTCCCAATGGAACACTACATAGCAATGAGAATGGACAAACCACAAGTGGGTGAATTGCTTGAACATCAGGGTGAACCAAACGAGCCAGACACAAGAAAATATGACTCCATATATATACTCCAAAAATAGCCAAAAGCAACCTATCAATTAGAAGTCAGGACAGAGTTACCCTTGAGTAGAAGTGAATGGAAGAAGAGGGGGGGTTCTTTGGGGTGTTAGTAATGATATTTTTTGACCAGGTACAAGTTAATAGGTTTGTTCAACTATGAGGACCCATCACACCTGCATTCGTGATTTGTGTATTTATGAATAAAAAGTTTACAAAAGAAAAAGAAGATGGTGTACTCGTGGATTGTGGGTGTGTGGTGGTGGGAAAACCAGTTCCCTATCTAGAACAAAAGGAAACTGGACCCTAATTGTTCAGCACACACAGAAGCTAATCCAGTCAGATTGGAATGTAGACAGGTGAAGTGAAACTATAAAATATGCAGGAGAAAACATATGCCCTACAAGGAGGGGAAATGCTGCTTTACTTAAAGATCCCCCAAGACATAAGCCATAAGGAGGTGACAGAATGATGAGCCTGAATACTAAAATTTAACATTCCCGGAGTTCCTGGTTCTGGGGAGTGTGAAGCCAGCACTGTACACACCTCCGCCCAACTGATCAGGACCGAACATCCCGGACAGAGGGAATGGAACAGCTATTGGGAAAGCACTGGTCCAGGATTCGAAGTGGTCAGTTTTCCATCATTTTTTCCTCTGGCAGCCTCTGGCCGGGCCTCCGAGGCAGCTCAACACACAGAGGTGAGCACGGGCAGGCAGCGGGAGCTCCAAGAGAGGCCCTCTCTCTCTCCAGCTCAAGGAGTGGGAAAGAGGATTCAGTGGGTCAGACAGGAGGGCGCCCCCACCCCTTCTTCCTTTTTACCACCCCCACCTAGCCCAGGCCCTGTCTTGGTGACCAGCATGGGGCAGCCAAGGCTGACATTCAAGCCAGCGCTGAACCTCGACGGAGGAGAGCCTCTCTCTGGCTGCACAAATTCAATCCCAAGGGTGTGGGGACACCCCCATTTCTTTTCCCCCTCAGTGTCAGGAATTAAGGTGATACAGCCATTCTCGGAGGAAAGCAATCTAAGAGAATGTATTTCCAGCAGACCTGCTCTACAAGAGATGCTAAAGGAAGTTCTTCAAATGGAAGAGAACTGATACCAGAGAGAAACGGGAGGCATCAAGAGTGAAGAGAGGGCAGCAGCAGTGGAGAAAACCTGGGAAAAATTATAGCCTCTTATACTCTGAAATTATTCTAAATATGTATGACAGGTGAAACAAAAATTATATCCTTGTCCGACTGAGTGTTCAGTGGGTATAAAATGTGCTATGTCTAATGGCTATAACCAGAAAAGCAGAAAGTGAAAGACCCTGGGGGGGGGTGGTAAGTTTGACCTTCCACAGGAAGCGGAAAACATGTTCATGCTAAATAGAGTGAGACATTAGCTATGCATATTGTAATCCACAGAGCAAACTAAACCAAGAGCCATATTTAAAAACTAATAGAGCAATTAAAATAGAACTCAAAATATTCAAATTAATTAAATATAAATGGTCTAAATACATCAATTAAAAAACAGATATGGCCAGAATGAACCCCTTCCCCTGTTGGGGGGTGAGTAACTACATGCAGTTTATCACTGAATATTGTCATGAGCTGGGTTTAGGGAAAGAGCACTTAGCACAATCCAGAAAAGAAAAAAAAATGATGAATCAGAATTCATCAAAATTAAATCTTTTACACTGAAAATATACTACTAAGAGAATGCAAATACAGAATGGGAGAACATATTGGCAAACCGTGAAGAACAGTAGGCAAAATATACCAAGATCTCTCAAAATTCAACAGTAAGTAAGCAAACAACTCAATGTTTTAAATGGGCAAAGAAATGGAACAGCCCCTTCACCAAAGAGAATAGCAAATAAGCACATGAAGAAGTGCCCAGCGTCACCTGCCATTCGGGAAATGCACCGTAAAGCGACAATGAGATGTCAGGACACCCCTATTAGAATGGAAAAGAGAAACAAAAACAGACAGCAGCTCACGCCAGTGGGGCTGGCTGCAACTGTAACTCGCCTACATTTTTCTGGGAGGAATGCAAAATTGCGCAGCCTCTCTGGGAAACAGCTGACTTTTTCTAGTCAAGTTGAACCTACGCTTGCCCTGTGACCCAGGAATCGCATGCCTACGTATTTATCCTGCGGAACTCAAAAAATGTAGGTTCACACAGAAATCTGCACCTGAATTTTATAGCAGCTCCACCTGTTCAGAATCGCTAGCAACGAGAAGCAACTTTGATGCCCTGTAGTGGCAAATGTGCCACAGCACGTGAGCACGTAAGAAACGCAGCGCAGCCTTCGATGGCCGCGGCTTAGCCGCCGAGAGGAAGGACCGGCTGATGGG
The DNA here is from genome assembly GCA_004027775.1 of Bradypus variegatus. Taxonomy (NCBI): domain Eukaryota; kingdom Metazoa; phylum Chordata; class Mammalia; order Pilosa; family Bradypodidae; genus Bradypus; species Bradypus variegatus. The sequence continues at coordinate 1,276 of PVKY010001937.1, read as the reverse complement.
GGCGACTCGGCCGTGCCTCCGGGGCATCATGCCAAGCGCAGAGAGGAGAAGCCCCAGAGAGCTGACGTGCTCAGAAGTCAAAACCAGGGCCACGGAGAACAGCTCGGTGGGGTCAGGGGGAGAGCGTGGCAGAGCTTGGCTACCAGGGGCAGCCGGAGGGGTGCGCGTGAGGAGCTATGCCGTGTCGTGGATCTGTGGTGGCTCCACGGCCTGGACATGTATGAAAGCACACCACACGGAACCACAGAAGAAGGGGGAGAGAGAGAAATTCCATGGAAAATGCCCTAGCCCAAATAACAGGCAGGCTATGTACTTGGGAAAGAAAGCTCAATCTGAAACAGGCAGGGGTTGACATATATTAAATTTCAATGAACTTAAAATGACTAAAACAGTAGAGCATATTCTCTGACTAAAATGGGAATTAAATTAAATGTAAATCAACTTTACATTTTAAAAACACTGCTCTAAATAACCCATGGGCCAAAGAAGAAATCATATGGAAAATGAGAAAATACTTTAAAGAGAATGAAAATTAAAAAGAAGTGTCAAAATTTGTGGTATTAGTTAAACTGTGTAAAAAGAAATCTATGGCTTTAAAGTTTATATTAAAAATAAAAATGTGCTTTGAAATCAATGGCTTCAGATCCTACAACACAGAGAGAGAAAAAAGGGGGAGCCAATGGAATGTAATTAAGTAGAAGGAAAAACATAATAAAGGTAAGAACAGAAATCACTGGAATTGAACATACTCAAGCAATGGAGAAGATTGATGGAAACACACCTCTAGCCAGATTAATCAGCAACAAGTGTGTGTGGCTTAAATTATAAAACCACGCAGAGGGTGGGGCTGCGCCGCAGGTGCACTAGGGCGTGCAAGGAGGGAAGGAAATGGTGCATGTGCCTGGCAATGGCAGATAACTCAGACGGCAAAAGGAGAAATTCCTGGAAAGACACAAACCATCAAAACTGACAAAAAAAAAAAAAAAACAGAAAACCTGAATAGAAATTGAATGCATAATTTAACTCTTCCCTCAAAGAATACTCCAGGCCTAGATGGATTCACTGATGAATTCCATCAAATGTTTAAGGAAGAAATCATTGCAAACCTGAACAAGTTCTTTAAGAAAACAGAAGGGAAACTGCTCTCCACACGTCAGGTGCCCAGCAAAACCATTGCCGTGAGAGTGAAAACGGACCCTGGGACTTGAAAAGGATCGTGGACATAGATGCAAACATATGTAACATGTCAGTAGCAAACTGAGTCTAGCCACACACA
>PVKY010001936.1:0-28478 GCA_004027775.1 Bradypus variegatus | reverse complement strand
ACCTTGCAGGGTTGGGGCAGTGTTCTCCAGGAGGCTGTGTGTGCTCTGAATCAGCGTCCGCTCTATGGTGCTGTTTCTCCCATCGCCAGGATTCATGGGTCCAGGAATCAAGGGGTGGAAACAGGAGTGGCACCACTCACTATCACTCCTAGTAATCCACTAGGTAAATTTTTGCTTCCTGTCCCTGCAGGCTTAAGCTCTGCTGGTCTACAGGTCTTTGTTCCAAAAGGAGGAGTGCTTCCGCTGGGAAACACAGCAATAATCCCATTGAACTGGAAGTTAACACTGCCACCTGGCCACTTTGGGCTTCTTATGCCTTGGAATCAACAGGCAAGGAAAGGGATTACTGTACTGGCTGGGTGATTGATCCTATCAAGGGGAAATAGCTCTGCAACTACACAATGGAGGTAAAGAAGAGTTTTCCGCGTCTCTTAGTACCGCCATGCCCTGTGATTAAAGTCAATGGAAAACTGCAACAACCCAATCCAGGCAGGACTACCAATGGCCAAGAAACTTCAGGAATGAAGGTTTGGGTCACCCCACCAGGCAAAGAACCATGGCCAGCCGAAGTGCTTGCTGAGGGTAAAGGGAACATGGAATGGGTAGTGGGAGAAGGTAGTGATAAATACAAACTATGACCACGTGATCAGTTACAGAAATGAGGACTATGATGGCATGAGTATTTCCTCCTTGTTTTGTTATGAGTATGTATTTTTACACAAAGGAAATATCTTTGTTTTCTTCTCTCTCCTATCCCCTTATCATATAATGTAAGTTGACTTAACTGAATGTCACAGTGTTTAAGTTACAGGAAATCAAGGATAAGAGTAACTCACTCAAGGACTGACATCCACTTCTAGGAAAGGGATTAGTGTGGTTTGGGTTGTACACAGGGCAGCTGTATTATGTTTGGGGAAATTATGACTGTTATTGTCTTTAGAGATTTAGAGATTAAGTATGATTTAAGAAATGTCTGGGTGCCAATTTGACAAGAGATGGATGGTAATGGTTAATTCCATGTGTCACCTTGGCTGGGTTATTGTGTTCAGTGGTTTGGTCAAGCAAGCACTGGTCTGCTTGTTATTGTGAGGGTATTTCTTAGGTGGATTTGCATCATTATTCAGTTGATTGCATCTACAGCTGACTGCATCTACAATCAACAAAGGAGATTGCACTCAATCCCTAGTCCCCCTTTCCTAACCTTTTCTGGGAGACCAATTCATTGAGACCCCAGGCTGGACAGGGGACTTCTGCTCCATTTTACAACCAATAAAACTGAGCTGTAGGGAAGTAGGTTCAGAAAAATGGTCCGGGCCCTCACTCAGGTCAGAGACCCAGGACCCCAAGATGGATGGGTCTTCACTGCTGTCCTGGCAACCTCTGAAATCCCACAGTCCCAGGACAGACACGTCCACCACGAAGACCAAGGCTTAAAAGTCATGCCCATCTTGGCAGTGGACTCGCACTCCAGGGGCCCACAGGAAATGCACGGGGGTGTGGGGGCATCAGAGTGGGGCTCTGGAGGCGAGAAGGTGCCCAGGAGGCATTTCAGGCAGAAGCAGCAGCCATATCCCTCACCTATGAAAAGCCCTCCAATGACTTCTCTGCACCCTGAAAACAAATTCTCAACTCTGTCATGGCCCCATGTGAGCTGCCCCCAACCCCTTGGCGGGGTCCCTCCTGCCTCGGGGCCTGTGCACGGGCTGTTCCTTCCAGGTGGAATCCCTGCCCCCCATCTCCCCACCCACTGAAACCCCCCACTTCCCCCTGACACGGGGTCTTCCGAGGCTGCCCCTATTGTCAACGAAGTGCCTGCTGCCACGTCCTGTCTCCTTTCATAGCACAGAACCCAGTTTACAATCCTCTAAGCCAGGCACTCTCGATGGGGCCGAAAGCTGGTTCTTGGGGTGTGGAAAAGCCTTGAATATTACAGTTGTCTGGGCCTCCAGCACTCAACCCCACCTGGCGAAACTTTGTGCTTCAGTGGTTAATACCTCTCGTTAGGGAGGAATTAAATTTTTCGTAAATTTTTAATGATGGAATTAATTAAACTCAATTGCTTTGTGTTAATTTCATTTGATCATATAATTAAGATCTGATTTCAATGTTAATTTATTTTCTCTTCTTTAGGGACTGCTCCTAGAAGAAAGCACGGAGACACACTGCTTGCCGTGCCTGTGAGCTTGGGCCGTGTCTGCCCTCCTGCTGAGGGCCAGCCTGGGTCTGTCAGTCCTGCCATTTCCCCAGGTCTAGAGCACAGCCTGATGCTCAGCAGGTGCCCAGATGACACCTGGGTCCTGGGAGGACAGCCCAGGCGAGGCCCTGCTGGAGGGAGTTCCCGACAAGCTCCCTCTCCCGTAATCCCCAGGGAATAGGGAGCTATGGGGGCTTTGGGAACCGGGGAAGGGAGGAACTCAACTTCCCAGCCAGAGACCGCAGCTGCCACCGCCTCCCACCCAGCCCCAACATGGACAGGAATAGAGCAGCCCACGGCTTTGCCACAGCCCCGGGGGGTGGCTGCAGCTAAACCCGACTCAGCAGGTGGCTTGCTCCTGGAGAGCCTGGGGGTGGAGACAGGTAGGTTCACCAGCTCTGCCTCACCCTCTGGGTGAACCCCCCACCCTCACCATCAGGGCCTGACCCTCGCTGAGCCCGTGGAACCTGCATGTTCCCGGCATTTGACTCTCCAGCTGCCCTGAGCGAGAAGCTAAGTGAGCTCCGATAAACAAGTGCAGCTGGGGTATATATAGACCCTCCCACCTGGTTTCCAGGATTCGCAACTGCTTTCACAAGAGGCAAAGAAATGAGCACGGAGAGCGTGCAAAGTTTACACACGGGCCCTCAGGCTCAGGGAGTGGAGCCAAGACGAGAAGCTGCCTCTCAGACCCAGGCCCGGAAGCGAACTTTAGAAGGGACTGAGCTCCCCATCAGGGAAGGTGTGCAAGCAGATGCTGGCTGCCCCTGGTGGGGGTAGGGATGGCTGGGGTGGGGTTTGTGCGTGGACAGAGTGTTGGCCTGTTAAGGCGCTGCTGGGAGAGGCGCAACAGCCCTCCTCCAGCCTCCGCCCCTGCCTGCAGAGAGGCAGGCAACAGCCAGGCCCAGCTCCCTTCCCGCAACCTGGGCCACCACCAAGACAGGTTTAAAATCTGGAGTGGGGAGAAAACACTTAGAGTTGCTGGGGGCTGCGGTGCTGAAATAAACAGCCGCCAGTTCAGCCGCACAGGCCTTTCCTGGCTCCCGGCTCCGGGGGCTGCAGCCAGGCAGCTGACATACTGGGGACCCCAATGTGGGGGTTCAGCACCCAGTGCTGGTGCTGCTCGCTGGGTGGCCTCAAGCTGGTCAAGCAGCACAGTGAGGGGGTGGGCTTGCCCCTGGGGCGCCCTCCCGGGACTGAGGTCCACGCCTGCTCTCTGTGCCCAGCCCTGGGCTGGAGGCCACCTCCCTGTGCTGGCTACGGCCCCCCACTGTTGTCTGACTCCACCGGGCTGAGAGCCAGATGCTGGAAGCCCTCCCAGCCCAGTGCAGGGGGCAGTCAGTGGGCAAGAATCAAAACAGCATGCTGGGCGGTCATGAGCTCCACGGGCGAGGGCATAGAGCGATATGGAGGTCAGGGGTGGCCTCCCTGGGGAGGTGGCCTCTGAGCAGAGAAAACGCCAGCAAGACATCACGGGGAAGTGTTCTGGGCATGTGCAAAGGCCCTGGGGTTGGGCGGGCCTAGTGTTTGCAGCACGGTGTGTGACTGAAGCACAGGGAGGTCATGAAAGGGCAGGTGGCATAGGGCCTTGTGGGCCTTGGGGAGGCCTTCCTGGGGCAGGTGGGAGCCACAGCAGGGTTTATAGGAGGCCTGTGCTGACATTTGACAAGGGAGGCTGGCCTCCAGAAGGGAATTTGCCAAACCCTCCCTGGGAGGCTGACCCCTCCCCACCAGGCCTGCGTGCTGCATTGTTAACGCTGCCTGAGGAGCTCTGGTGGCTGTAACTGAAACAGAAAGTCCACACGCCTCTCCCATCCATCCATCGCTCCACTCATTAATCCCCAGTCTGGGTTGGATGCCTCTCCCCGACCCTGCTGCCTGCTGGAAAAGGCAGACACCTGGCTTCAGAAAAGGGGACCGGGTGGTCCCTGTCCCCTGGGACCCCCACCTCTGGGGCAGGGAGCCTCACCGAGACCGTGAGTTTGATAAACTGTCAGGGCCCAGGGACTGGGCGTGTGCTTTGTGAATGTCGAAGAGCGCTGCATGCTGTAGCTCTGCCCATTTGGATGCCCGAGCACTCTCTGCAAACTCTGGAGAGTACTATGGAGGTAGCTGGACCTGCAGACGACGGGTGTGTGCAGCGTAAATGATGAGCAATGTGCACGCTATAAAGTCCTTCCTCATCTGTCCTGTGCTTGGCAAACTATAAACTACTCAGTAAACCACAAAGTGCTTTGTAACCCTGTAGAGTGCTTTGGAAAGTGTAAATTACCTTGAAAGTTGTGTTTGTAACAGGCAAAATGCTTTGGAAGGTGCAAAGTAAGCTGTAGAAAGATCTGCAAACTGTAAAGTACTTTGACAGTGTAGAGCGCTTTAGAAACAGTGAAGTATTTGGCAAAATGTCGAGTTCTCTGCAAACTGGAGAGTGCATTGCAAATAGTATTTTGCAAGTGGTTGAATGTTCTGTAAACTGTAGAGTGTCTTGCCAGATGGAGAGGGCGGTACATCCACGAGCATCTGCGGTTGGCTCGGGGCCCCTCTCCCTGACACCCTTGGGGGCCCCCGGAGCTCAGAGCTAGGCCTCAGGGACAGCCAGTGTGCACCCGGTGCAGGCGGGGGCTGCTTGGAGCCAACCAGGCCCGGCACCGGCCCTCGACCCCCTCCCACCCCCTCCAGTCCCGGAACCCAGTCTGGCGGGCGCAGCCAGGCTCTGCCGCCCCCTGGCGGCCATGGGAGGAGCCGGCGGGTCCCGATGTCCTGCGCCCGGGAGGGACACGGGCTCGCCGAGCACACACTTGCGCACAGGCAGGGGCACGAGCGCACATACACACGTACATGTGTGAGCACACACATGGCTGTGAGATTCACTCACCCATCCAGTGCACTTGTTGCTTTCTGCACTCGTCCATGCAGTCCTCAAGATCCCCTGCACTAGTCCAGGCGCTGGGGACACGATGGTGGCCAGAGGCTGCCCAGACAGTGGGGGCTTAGCGACACTGGCTGAACCACATGCAGCCACTGTAGCCAGGGTGGTCCGGGAGGGCTTCCCTGAGGAGGTGACCATCAGGGGAACAGTGGGAGTTGTGGCAGACCCGAGGGTGGGGGTCCCAGTGGGGGACACAGCCATGCAAAAGCCCTGAGACGAGTGCAAGCCTTCCTGACTGGGGGAGGGAAGGGGCAAAAGCTCCTTGGAATTAAGTGCTGGGGCAGAGGCCCACTCAGGGCCAAGAAGCCGACTCAGCTTCTGGCGAGCGGAGACAGGAGGACGGGGGACAGGGGAGAGGTGGGCCTCGTGGGCACCCATTTTCCTTGGGGGAACCCTCCTGGCCCTGTGACGTGGGTGAGCTCCCTCTCCCCCCTGGTCTGGGACCCCTTCCCAGCCAATCAGAGCGGGTCCTGGGACCTCGGCTGGAGTCTGAGCCCTGGTTTGCTAAGCGGGTGGGAGCCGCTGGGGAGAATGAAAGGGAGATGGAGAAAAACAGTGCTCAAGACCGGATCCAACTGTGCCTGAAGCTAGCCCCCATTCCGCTTACATGCATAAATGCCCTCTGCTGAAGTCTGATCGAGAGGTGGGTTCTGACCCAGCACAGGACTCCAGATCAAAAAGTCAGGCTGGATCCTGACTAGGGGACCTTTGTCGAGCTGCCCCTGCTCCCTCCAGGCCCTCTGCAGGGTGCCATTCCTGGCCCAGAGCTCCGGTTTCTCCATCTGTGGGGAGGAGCTGTGAAGGGGCTGCACTCAAACCTGCCACGGATGGCAGCACTGGGATTCCCATCCAGCCGATGCTGTCCCGCGGCTTTCCCATGGCCCCACCCAGCACCTGGGCCTCACCTCTCAGAGCAACCCCGGGCACCCCAGGCCCTGTGCACACATACTGTGCCCGGCTTTAAAATTTCCACTCAAACGTTGAGTTCCTCATGCCCAGTTTCCTCCACACGTGCTTCCACAGCATGATCACCCCGAAGCCAGACAACCAGGGTTCAAATACCCCAGATCCCAGCTCTGCCCCGAACAAGCTGTGCAGCTTTGGGCCGTTTCCTCATCTGCAAACCGGGGCTAAGCGCAAAACCCCCCAGGGTTGCTGTGCGCATCCAACGAGGGGGCATGAGGCCCGGGGCACGGCGCCTGGCTGGGCTGGCCTGGGTCTCCTCATGGCAGAGGATGGGCGGCCACCTGCCCCGGGGGCCCAGGCCTGCTCACCCTGCCCTGCCTGTCCCAGGGCCACAGGCTGCCCCCAGCCTCACACAACCTTCTGTCCCACTTTTTCTTTTTAATTAAAACAACAACCAGGTAACTACCCCAGCCAGTCAGAGAAAGGAAGCCAGGATGGGCAAGTCCTCCTTCCAAAAAATATATTTTCTCTTTTTTCCCCTAAACAACACCAAAGCAAATCCCCAGCCCCCGTCGAGCTGGCTGATGGGGAGCGCGAGCTGCCAGCTCCCCGCACCTCTCTGAGCAGACCCTGGGCAGGGGGCAAGGCTTGGCCGGCCAGTGCCCGAGGAGTGCAAGAGAAGTGGCCAGCTCCAAACCACGCAAGATAAAACAGCCAAACCCAAAAGCAAAAGAAAAAAATCAACAGAGGATAACTTAAAAAATAAAGTTAAAAAAAAACAAGGTGAGCTGATGCCCCCCCGAGGTGGCGAGCGGGGGCTGGCAGCCCCGGGGTGCCCCCCAAAGCCCTCTTGCCAGAGCTGGGGTGCAGCCCTCAGAGGGCTCACACGGCTCACCCACTGTGTCCCCCCTGCCAAAGCCGGGACAGCAGGTGTGGTCACCCTGGGCCCAAGTGTGCAAAGTCCATTCAGTCCGGAGATAAAAAATACACAGCCCCAGTGGCACCCGGGGCGAGGCCGGGCCTTCCCACCCGTCACAGGCTGCCCTTGCTGTGGGGAAGGGGCTGCCATGGACAGCCGGGCCCTGCAAGTCCAGGCTCAGGACCCAGGGCTGGGGTCCTCAGAGCAGCGGGGCAGGGGCACAAAGCCCACCGGGCCTGGTGGGTTCTTTGGCACTTGGGCAAACGGCCCATAGCAGAGCCGGACGGAAGTGGGAGGCCCAGGCCAGGGAGGCCCTGCCCAGTGCAGGGGGCGGCGGGAATCGGGGGCCCAGGGTGGGGTCCGCAACCCGACCCCTACAAGTCCTCTCCCAGGATCTCCTTCACGAAGGCTGCGATGTCCGTCTTCTTGGTTTTGTGCAGGGTGAAGAAAGGGTGCTCCTGGAGGTGTCAGGAGAAGTGGGGTCACTGCGGGTGCACCCTCCTCCCAAGCCAGCCCAGCCCCTGCCCAGGACACCCCTCCCCTGCCCAGCCCACTCCTCCTCGTCCTTCTAGGGCCCCGCCCCGGGGAACCCTCCCAGTGAGAGGCAGCATCCCCAGCTTCTCCTCCACCCACCAGACCCAGTTCAGATGGCGCCTCCTCCAGGAAGCCTTCCCAGATGCCCTCCTCCTCCTGCTGCTCCCTCAGCACCGCCTGTCACAGCCCTGCCTGTGGCCCCGAGCGACTGAGAACCCCGAGAACTAGTGCAGGAGTGGGCCAGAGGAGCTGCCCAACCCCCAATACAGCCTCCCCCATGAGGCAGCGCCCTCGGCCCCACTCACCATCAGCTCCAGGTAGCTCATGCGTTCCGCGGGGTTCTTCCGCAGGCTGGGAGAGAGGGAGGCAGTGAGGCCCAGGCTGGATGGGGGTGAGGGGTGCACCTGTGCCCCCCGGGCTCAGGGAGGAAGGGGTGGGGCGTTCCGGGCGGACAGACTCCATGGGCACAAACCAAACAGGGGGCTGAGTGTCCTGACCTCTAACGACCTCTGCGTGGATCTGGGGAACTTCAGGCTTCCTGGAGCCGCAATGCCAAGCTCACGACCAGACGCACACTCAGCGCAGTCAAGGGGGAGACCCCACATCACAGGCCCCACTGCCCCGGGGCCTGCTCACGTGCTGTCAGCTGTTCTTATTCTCTAACAAAAACGCAGCCTATGGTTCCCTCTGAGCACCTCGTGGTCTTTCACTTCTAAACAGTTTGTACTTTGCAAAAATCTCTCTTAACCCAAGGGTTATTTAGAATAACTTACTTCCAATTTCCATGTAGCTCCTTCTCTACCCTTTTTCTCTACTAAAGTTATTGATTTCCAGTTTTATTTCATTGTAGTCAAGAGAATAAGGCCTGTACAATCTTGCCCCAGGGGAATTTTTTGCTATTTCCCTCGTAATCTCAAATATGATTAATTTTTACGAGGATCCCTCGAGCCTTCTTTAATTTGGTACAAAGTTCCAAACATCAGTGAGAGCCAGCTTGTTTATGTCACTCAACCCCACACCCTTCTGGTCTATTTCTAGGACTATTCGGAGGGTCCCCCGGGATGCCCTGGCAGATTTCCCTTCGGCCCTAAGGATGCCCGCCTCACACACTGGGGGCCCCGAAGGAGCTGGGCTCTGGGCACCAACGGGCCTGGGGAGGGCAGGGGCTCACCACTGCGCCGTGAAGTCCACGAACTCAGGGGAGAAGCGGTCGGCTGGGAGCTGGGGGGACGGCTCCTCCACCACCTGCTTCAGCTGCTGGAACGGGGTCCCCCAGGACTCGTATGGGAACCGCAGGATGGCCATCTCGATCTGCAGGGGGACAGAGGCCCGAGGTCGGCGCAGGTCACACCACACTGCACACCCAGGAGCTGGGGACCGAGTGCTGGGGGAGCTGCCACCCTTCCCAGCTCCCAGGGGTGCTCGGGCTCGCCTCGGACACAAGGACATCAGCCCAAGCCCATGGAGGAAGCCGGGGCAGGTGCAGCAACTAGCTCCACTGAACCGGCTAGCCGAGACCTCGGGCACAAACCAGCCACCAGCTGGGAGGATTCTACGAGAACACCCAGCTCTAGTTAAGCTGGGAATAGCAGAGACACCGGCCACCTTGGGCCAACTTCCCACAAGGCGGCTGAGCCGGGGCCCCCTTCCCTGCCGGCCACAGGCTGCCCCCTCCCTAATCTCACTCCAGAGCGGACTCGGGTTGGCTCCATGTACTTGTGCCGCTGCTTTCATTCCAGAGCGCACAAACAGGGCGCAAAGTGACCCACAGGCACCTCTCTCCAAGACGGTGAAAGGCCCACATGCCCACCGACATCCGCTGAGCCCTCCCCAAGGCTGCCACCTCCAGGAAGCCTGCCCCACTCCAGCCACCCACAGGTCAGCTTAGCACGGACTCAGGGTTCCGGTTTGGACTGCTGGGATGACATCCCAAACCAGGTCAGCCCAGGCCGTCATCACGGGAACGGCCCCAGAGGCCAGTCTATGCCCCCAGTGAGGGTGCCTGGCCCTTTCTGGAAGGAGGCAGCGACCCCTGTGCACACACCAGGGTGTCTGCATGTTGGTGCCAATCTCGGGGTGGCAGCCCGGAACACTGAACCGGGGAACACACGTGGAGTCTCCCTCCCAGCCTGCCCTCAAGGCAGAAGCAGCTTGTAGAGTAGGCAGGACAGACAAATTGGGTACAGGCAGCCTGGGGCAAGGGGTCACCTGCTTCAAGACAACCACAGCACTCCTGGGACAGGGAGGGAATCTGGGAAGAGAGGGGCTGTGCAGATTCCTACAAAGGGCCCCCAAGGCTACAAGCCAGCACAAGCCCAGGACAACACAAAGGCTCCAAAAGACACAGACACGTGCAGCTCACATTCTGGGCGGAGCTTGGTGGGCAGGCTAAGCTGCGGAGCACCAGCCAGCAGAGCTGATCTGCCGACTGGGAAAGGTAATTTTTGCACTGGTTTATTTGTTTTTGTTAGCTCCCAGCAATCAAGTAAACCTCTGTCACATCACAAGCTGGACACAAACTGAAAGATCAGAGGCTCAAGGACTAAACCCCACAGTTAACACTTCAAAATACTAAATGCACAATATGCAACAAGAGATGGAAACACAAATAAAGTAAGAGGAAATGATAGCCTGCCCAAAGGAATAATATAAAAATCAAGAAACCATCAACAAAGACCAGATTCTAGACATACTGGAAAGAGACTTAATTTAAAAAAAAAAAAAAGATCTTTAATGTGGGAAAACATGGAAGAAGAACTAAAGGATGCCAGGAAAATAATGCATGAACAGAATGAGAATCTCAATAAAGGGACAGAAATTTTAAAAAGGAACCAAACAGAAATGCTGGAGTTGAAGAACACGGTAACTAAAATGGAAAATGACCTAAAGGTTTCAACAGCAAAATGGAGCTAACAGAAGAAAGAAACAGTGAACTCAAAGGACAAGACAATTAAAACAATCCAGGCTGAGGAGCAGAAAGAAAAAAGAATTTAAAAAGGCAAACGGAGCCTAAGAGACTGTGGGACACCATCAAGCACACGAATATATACATTATGGGAGCACCAGAATATACACATTATGGGAGCACCAGAAGGAGAAGGGAGAGAGAAAGGAGCAGAAGGAATATCCAAAGAAAACTTCCCAGATTTAATGAAAGATAAAAATCTGCACACTGAAGAAGCACAATGAACCCCAAACAGAACCACAGCTGGACAGACAGAAGTCAGACTGTCAGAGGCAGAGGACACAGCAAGCTCTGCAGCTGCAAGAGAGAAGCTGCATGTTCTGTACAAGGAGCCCCAATGTGAGCCCCGACTTCTCATCAGAAACTTGGAGGCAAGAGGGCAGCGGTGCAAAACGTTCACAGAGCTGAAAGAAAACACCTGCAAACCATGACTCTTATATCCAGCAAGACGACTTTTCAAAAATGAGGGAGAAATTAAGACTTTCCCAGATAAACAAAAGCTGAGGGAGCTCATCACCACCAGACTGGCCTACAGTGCTCTTCGGATGAGAAGGAAAGGACACCAGACAGTGGCTCGAAAGTGGCACAAAGAAATAGAGATCTCCAGTACCTATGATGGGTAATTGTAATGGCTAGTGCTATTGTATTGTATTTTAAGGCATGTAACCCCACGTTGCACTTCTTAAAGCTTCTAAAATGCGAATAGATAAAAACTGATGGCAAATTTATGGGTTTGGACATACAATGTATAAACAAATAATTTGCAACAAGTACAAGAAAAAGACGGGGGCACAGAGGAGTATAGGAATAGTGTATTGTATGCTATTGAAGTTAAGTTGATATAAAATTAAACTTTATTGTTATAGATGTATGCATGTTAAATTTAAGCCCCATTGTAACAAGAAAGAATATATAACAAACATATGCAAAGAAAATGAGAAGGGATTCAAAATGGTAGAATACCAAAAATCAAATAAATATTAAAAAAAAAAAAAAGGCTAATGGAAGATTTGAGGGACAAAAAAGGTAGAAGACTTCTGCAGGAAACTGCAGAAGAAAGCTTTGCAATATCAGTAGTTATTTTAAATGAGAATGTATCAAACTCCCCAGTCAAAAGGCAAAGACTGACAGAATGGATAAATGCTATTTACAAGAGACTCACCTTAAATTCACAGAAGCAAGTAGACTGAAAGTGAAAGGATGAGGAAAAAATACACCACACAAATGGAAAGCAAAATGCAGCTGCGGTAGCTACACCATTATCAGATAAAACGGACTTCAAGTCAAAAGCTGTGGTAGGGGACAAAGAGAGCAACAATATGCTGATTCGACAGAAAGAGAAATTATAAATTTACATGCACCTAAAGGCAGAGCCCCAAAATAGATGAAGCAAATACTGGAAAATCTTTGAAGGGAGAAACAGATGGTTCTGCATTAAGAGAATAACGGATAGAACCTCTGCGGGGAGGATCAGTAAGCAGATACAAGGCTGAATGACAAAATAAACCAACCAGACCTACAGGCACACAGAGAACCCTTCACCCGACAGCAGTAGAACCCTCTTCTCGAGTGCACACGCATCATTCTCCAGGACAGGCCATCTGTCAGGTCACAAGACAAGTCTCAATTCATTTAAAATACTGAAATCATACAAAGTGCTCTCTCCAGCCACAATGGAATGAAGCTACAAACCAAGAACAGAGGGAGAACTGGAAAATTCATAAATATGTGGAAATTAAACAATTTCTTCTTAAATAACAAATGGGTCACAGAAGAAATCACAAGGGACATTAGAAATCTCGAGATGAATAAAAACAAAAACACAGCATACCAAAATTAGCGCTGAGAGGGAAATTTATAGTTCTAAATGCTCACATTAAAAAGAAGATCTCTAATCAGAAACCTAATCTCACAACTAGCAGATGCAGAAAAAAAGTAACTAAGCCCAAAGAGAGCAGAAGGCACAGAATAGCAAAGATTAATGTAGAGATAAATGAAATATGGGATTAAAAAAAAAAGAATAAAAAAACCAAAAGTTTGTTCTTTGAAAACATCAACAAAATAGACAAATCTTTAGCTAGACTGAAAAGAAAAATAGAGAGAGGACACAAACAACTAAAATCAGAAATGAAAAAGGGAACATTATTACCAACCCTATAAAAAACAAATCTATAAGAGATTACTATGAACAACCATTTGCAACAAACTTAGATGAAATAGACAAATTCTTAGGAACACACAAACTAACTACACTGACTCAAGAAGATTTCAACAAGCTGAGAACTAGTAAAGAGATTGAATGAGTCATCAAAAATCTCCCAACAAAGAAAAGCCTTGGACCAGATGGCTTACAGGTGAATAGGTGAATTCTACCAAATATTCTAAGAGTAATTAACTTCATTCGGCTTAAACTCCTCCAAAACCCTGAAGAGGAGGGAACATTCCCTAACTCATCCTGAAAGGGCAACATCACCCTCATACCAATGCCAGATAAAGATTCCAGTAGGACAGAAAATTACAGACCAAGAAAATATCTCTATTACTACAGATGCAAAAATCCTCAAAAAAATACTAGCGAACCAAATTGAACAGCATTTTAAAAGAATGAGAAGCCATTATCCCTCCTATGCAAAAGTGGTTTAAAAAGTGGTTTAACATTAGATCAATTAATGTAATACATACATTAATAGAACCAAGGGAAAAAAAACACAAGATCATCTCAATTGATGCAAAAAAAGGCATTTGACAAAATCCAGCAGCACTTCTCAATAAACACACTTTGAAAACTAGGAATGGAAGGAAACTTCCTCAGCATGATAAAGGGCATGTATGAAAAACCCACGGCTAACTCAACTCCCGGCACAGGCCGGGGTCTGCGCCAGGGCCCACCGGCCTGGGGACCCCCCCTACACTCCCCATCCGGGTGCAGACTCAGGGCGCAGAGGGGAGCCCCCTCCCGCCCAGCTCAGCCCGGCAGAGCCCGCACCTACCGCCGGCGCCCCGGGAGGGGCCTTTCAGGTGCTGGGAGGCCCCGCCCCCGCCCACCCCACCACGCTCACCCCAACAGTCTCCCTGCAGCAAAAACTTCTTCCAAACCATTTCTGCCCCTTTACTTTGAAATTATTGCGCATAAGGAACTCATTTAATACGCTGCGCTCCACCAGCACCGTGAGATCCCGGAACGCTTCCAAGGCGAGGGAAGCCCGGGGCTGGGGTCTCCCCACGCAGGCGAAGCGTGACCAGCGGGGAAAGGCGCCCGCCCTCGCCCCCTCCCGGTGCGCCCTGCAGCGGGTTTCCCGGGCCCGCAGCCCCGCCCGGCCACGCACCATGGTGATGCCAAGGCTCCACACGTCCGACTTGACGTTGTAGCCCTTCTGGTTCAGCTCGGGGTTGATCCTCTCGGGCTGGAAGAGGGACAGGGAGGTGGAACCGAGGCGGGCCGGGCCGGGGCCGCAGCTCCTCGGCGAAGGGGCGGGGGTGGCCTGCGCGGAGCCGCGAGGGGCTCCATCTCCCCCACGTGGGGCTCCACACGTTTAGTGCCCAAGCTGGGGCACTGGGGCTCAGCTAACCATCAGGGTGAGGAGGACTGCTCGGGTGCGGGGCACAGGTGTCCCCGTCCACCCCCACCCTCTGCCGCCGCGGGAGGAAACGCGCCGTGGGGGGAGGGGGGTGGCCCAAGCTGTCGGGCGGGAACCGCCGATGGGCGGGGCCTGGCTGAGGGGCGGGGCCCGGCAGTGGGTGGGACCTGGCTCTGGGAGGGAACCGTGGTGAGGGGCGAGGGGCGAGGGGCGAGGGGCGAGGGGCGGGCCGGGAGCACTCACGGCCATGTAGGGCTTGCAGCCTGCGTCCATGGTCTTGGCCACCGAGTCCACCAGGTAGCCGCTGATGCCAAAGTCGCACATCTTCACGTGGCCCTCCTTGTTGATGAGCACGTTGGAGGGCTTCACATCTGTGGGGAAGAGCGGCCTCCTGCAGCCCCGTGGACCACTGCGCCTCCCGCCTCCCCCTCTCCGACGACCTCGGCCCGCGGGATGGAGGGAAAAGTGGGGCTCGGAGGGGAGGCACTGGCCCGAGGCCTCTGGGCGGGTCGGTGCAGCGGGCTGTGGGCCCAACTCCCTCCGCCTGCCCACGCTGCTGCGCGGCCCCTGCCACTGAGCCCAGGCCCTGCCTGGAGAGCCGCAACCTGGCCGGCCACCAGCACCTACGGATCAGTCACATGATGGCCATGTGTACCAGGGACGCCCCCAGCTCGGGTCCTCCCGGCTAAGGCTGGACGGGACACAACCCATGAGCACTGGGGCCTCAGGGCAGCAGTGAAATCCCGGCAGACAGAGTCCCCACGTAGAGCTCTGAGGGTCCCCCAAAGTCCATCAGCAGACACTCCACTGCAGGGAATTGCCAGCGAGTCCACGCCCAGGCCACCGCCCCATGGACCCCACTGCTTTCTAGGGGTGCGTAAGTATAGACACGCACAGGGACGGACAGTCACAGCAGCAGCCCCCGTGGCTGGGGGTGGGGCCTAATCAACACTTGAAGTATCAGCCCTGGATTGTGGGCCCCTCAGCAATGAAAGGGAACCCACCACGATGGCGGAGCGGGGCGCTGGATGGGGTTTCCATGACGTTCAGTAACAAGCAAAACTCATCCACCATGGGGAAAGCAGCCCTGGGGCCGCCCTCTGGGGCAGGGGCCTGGGAGGGGGGCTGACAAGGAGGACCCCTCCCCGAGAGCTTTCCGGGGTTGGGAAGTGGGGAAGCAGCCTGCCACTTGACTGCACAAGTGTGAACTTTTATCACGGTCATCAAAATGTGCTTGAAAATAAAAAGGAGCTGGTCTCGGCCAGGATGGAGGAGGCCACATGGGGCCAGCAAATCCACGTGGAGGAGGCCCGTGGCCAGACCAAATCTGCTCAGCTGCTGACCCCGAGGGAACCATCGCCACATGCCCCTGCCCTGAGCCTCAGTCCTCGACATGAAAATGGGGAGAAGTCCGCCCATCTCGCAGGACGGGGTGAAGGTGCTGTCTGCCAATGTCTGGGAGTCCCCCGCAGCCCCGGCTGGGCCAGCCTGGGTCCCACCGGGCAGGGGGCACATACCTCTGTGGATCACGGAGAGCTTGCTGTGCAGGTGCTCCAGGGCTCTTACAATCTGGCATTCAGGGTCCGGGGAGAAGGGACAGATGGGAGAAGGCGACAAGGGGAGGGTAGAGGAGGGGAGGGGGCCGAGACAGGACTGTGAGCAACCCTGCTTACATCACAAGGACAGATGTAACCCCCCCACAACCCCCTTCTGACCTGTCTCCTCCCCTGCCCCCCACTGGGGCAGTCTTGGCACCAACACATCCGGCATCCTGCACTTCTCTCAGGCCTTCAAGCCTTTCCCAGGGATTTCTCATGCTGAGACCCCTGCAGAGTCCCAGATTTGTGACGCTCAGGGCGGTCCCCAACCCTACCAGGTTCTCCAGTAAAATCCAGCCTTTCCACAGCCTTCCTGACTCCTCCTTCCCTCAGAATGGCCTATGGATGTGAAGCTGCTCTCCCCGGGAGATGTGAGGGGGCAGCCTGGGCAGTCACCCCAAAGGCACAGCTTTCAAAGGTTTGCAGATGATTCTAAGATGCGGTCACATTGAGGACCAGTGGAACGGCCGGCTCCATTTCCCTTTTCTTCTTTTGGCTGCCAGGAGGCTTGAGCTACTCTGCAGCCCTCCTCAAGAAAGGCATGCGTTTGGGGTGCTAACCCTTCCATTTAGCTCGTCCCTACCAACCTTCTCTTCAGTTGCTTATGTTTTGCTCTGAGGTCCTTGTTCTGGGAGCTGCCTTGGGCGTTTTTAGAACAAGGAGGTTGTAAATGCAAACCCCAGGAGTGTCTCTAAAGGACTCGAGACCTGGGACCCGCCAGGCTGTGGGGCTCTGGGGAGGGGAGGGGAGGGGCCACCTGGGGGTCCCTGTGCCTCTGGCTGCACACCGGGATCTCGGTGCCAGCCCTGGCCCGTGGACACTTACAGACACTGCAATCTCGCCCAGGATATCCTCAGGGATTGTCATGCTTTTCTCCAGCACCTTCCTGTAGAACTTGTCCAGGGAAGTGTCCATGAGCTCCATGCAGATCCACACGTCGCCCTGCATGGGTCCCAGGATCAGCCCAGGCCCCTGAGGCCTCCTGGGGAACAGCCCATGCCTCCCCCACCCCGTCCGGCCCACAGACGTTCAGTGAGCTCCCGCCCTTGTCCTCCTGGGCGGCTTCTGATTCGATTCCAGGCTGCCAGCGTCTCTGCCCCCTGGCCTGGTCTATACAACAGGTCCGTGGCCCAGCCTCCTCGCACTCTCCTTCGTCTGACCCCCAATTCTTTGGCAGTTTCGGGGGAGAAGTGCCTGAAATGCCAGCCTGGCGGTGCCCATCTAATGGGGGCCTGCAGGATAGACCTGAACCGGCTCCAGCCAAGCCCACCCTGCAGAGCTAACCCCACACATACCCACCCTCCAGCCAGGCCTGGGCAGATGGCTCCCTCCCTGCCCCTCCTCCCCCTGCAAACTCCTACATATCCTGCAGGCTCAGCTTAGAGCCGCTGCCTCCAGGCAGCCTTCCAGAAGCTGGGTGAGGCATCCCCTCTGGGCACCCACAGGCCATGGGCCTCCCTCAGGCAGCACCAACCAGCGTGTGCATGGTCTGGATGTGTTTCTCTCCCCAAGGATGCAAGCACAGCAGCCTGCCTGCCCTGTCCCAGTTGAATGAAGCTCTAACCCTAACGAGGTCTGTGCCCCAGGCTAGCAGGGCCTGACCTCACCCCAAACACCTGACTCAGGTGCCCATGGACCACATGACAGCTCCACGGAGGGGACAGCAAACCCAGCACGCCCAAACCCGGCCTCCCCACCTCCCCTTCTCACCCCAAGCCAGCCTCTGCACGCCCCTCGCGTCACCTCGACTCCTCTCCAGCCCCACCCTCGTGTCCATCTGCAGATCCCACTGCTGCCTTCAGGGCACCACATGCCTGCCCCCCACCCCTCCGCGGCTGCCCCCATCGGCCCCTCACCACCCACCGCATCTCAGGGCTACTGATGGGAATGCCCCTCCAGAAAGAACCGGGCCAAGCCCTGGCTGTGTGCCAGGCCCTGTGCCCTCGAACCTCCACAACCATCCCTGGCCTCGCTCTACAGAGACGGCCAAGGTGCAGAGCAGGCAGCTGGGAAGCAGGGAGCCGACTTGCTACCATGTCCCAGCACCCGCACGGAGGGTGCTCAGGTAGCGTCTGCTGAGTGCAGACACGAAAGACGGCGGCTGCTGCAGGGGGGATGGCAGGGCCTGCCCAGCACCCCTCCTGCCCCCTGCCAGACCCCACCTCTCGGAATAGGGCCCCATAGAAGGTGACGGTGTAGAAACAGTCGACCGTCCGCATGTTGATGTCCAAGTCCATGAGAAGCCGCTTCTGCTCCTGCGAGTTCACGGTGGCGCGGATCCGCTGTGAGGCGGAGGGCCAGGTCAGGGCAGCTGCAGCGGGGCGGGCAGCCCCCAGCCAACCGCCCAGCGAAGTGCTGCCTCCATGCTGGTCACGAGGCCGGGCTCCCGGCACCCCTCCTCCAGGCAGCCCCCCAGGTGAGTCCTGGCTCCCAGCCCCCGGCAGGGATGCTCACCTTGACGGCCATGATGGTGCCGCTCTGGGCGTGCCGCACCTTCTCGACCACCCCGTAGGCCCCGCGGCCCAGCTCTGAGAGGGTCACCAGGTCGTCAGCCTCCACCTCGAAGTTCTTGAGGCGGAAAAGAGAGAGGGTTGCAAGCAGTCAAGTCGGCAGGAAGACGACTCCCCAGAAGCCAGGTGCGGGTGCCAGCCTCCAGCCACCTGCTTCTGGGCTGTGTGACACTGGGGAAGTCACTCAGCCTCTCTGAGCCTCACCCACCCTCTGGAAAAGGGACCCAGCACCAGCATCAGAGGACCGTGGTGACAATCACACGTGACCGCCTGGGAGATAGGGCAGCTAGCCCAGGGAACTCGGTAAATGCCCTTTCCTTCTCCTCCAACGATGCACTTTAAAGTGCATCGTTCACTCAGCTAACATTTACTGAGCACGTACTATGTGTGAGTCCCTGTTTCAGGCACTGGGGACCAGAAGAGAACGAAGGTCTTGCCCCACAAAGGCCACCCTCTACCAGGACAAAGTCAGCCGATAGACAGACAATGTATGCAACGGTGACAAGTGCCAGGAGGTAACGGAAACCTGACAGGCTCCCCAAAGGGAAGTGAGGCAAACAAGCCAGTTCCCAGGCCTGCTCTGAGTCCACCTCGGGAGGCCTCGGGAGGCCCCGAAGCTTGCACTTTGACCCACTGTTCCCGCAGGGGAGGCAGGTTCTCCGTGGCTGTGGTCAGACACCTCCGTGTGGGCCCAGGCAGGGGGCCAGAGAGGAAGTGAGCAGGCCAGGCCACACAGCCAGCAACGCGGGAGCAAAGCCTTCCTTCCGCCGGGAGCTCAGGGTGCGAGGGGCTGGACCGAGGGTCGCGCTGCACCCACCCTGTCTCCGATGGTGATGAAGGTCCGCGAGTCGAGGTTCCGGGGAGGCCTGCAGGGTGAGAGCAGACCCGTGAGCCTCAGGCCGGGCCGTCCCCAGGAGGAGCTGACCAGCGCAGCAGGCAGGGCCAGCCTGTCCTGGAGACGCCTTGTCTCCAAGGCTCCCACACTTCGCCAGGTGCCAGGCATGAGGCCCAAATCCCCAGACCAGCCCCAGCCCATACCCTGTCTCACAGCTGGTGGCCCTGGGAGAGCCTCAGTTTCCCCATCTGTAGGCAGGATCCAGAGAGCATGTGCAGTATCTGAGAGCACCCCCTCACCACCCCTAAGCCCAGCCCCAGCCTCTTGCTTGCTCCCTCCACAGCCCTGAGCCCAGAGGAGAAACTGAGGCAGACTCACGTGGGGTTGGGCACAGGGGGCTTGGCCATACAGCATATCCGTAAATCCTTCTTCTTCCTGGATTTCCCTGAAAAGGAGAGAAAGTGAGGTGTCTGGGCTGATCAATACCCCCGGGCTCCCTATGCTGGTTTGGATGCAGTATGTCCCCCAAAACACCATTATCTTTGATGCAACCTTGTATGGGCAGACGTATTAGTGTTTGATTAGACTGTAATTCTTAGATTGAGTGTTTCCATGGAGATGCAACCCACCCAGATGTGGATAATGACTCTGATTGGATAATTTCCATGGAGATTGGCCCCGCCCATTCAGCATGGGCCTTGATTAGTTTGCTAGAGCACTATATAAGCACAGACAGAAGGAGCAAGCTTGCTACAGCCAAGAGGGACACTTTGAAGAACGTACAGGAGCTGAGAGAGGAGCTGCAGGTGAGAGACACATTTTGTAGACGGCTGTTAGAAGCTTACACTGACATTTTGGAGAATGCCATTTTGAAACACAACCTGGGAGCAAGCAGGCGCCAGCCACATGCCTTCCTGGCTAACAGAGGTTTATGGACACCATCGGCCATCCTCCAGTGAAGGTACCCTGTTGCCTTGGACACTTTATAGCCTTAAGACTGTAACTTTGTAACCAAATAAACCCCCTTTATAAAAGCTAATCCATTTCTGATATTTTGCATTCCAGCAGTATTAGCAAACTGGAACACTCCCTGTGGGCTGGACAAGGCTGGGGATGAGGATGGTGCAGGCCCATCCCTGCCTGAGGGGCCCTGGTCTTACAGCAAGACACTGAGGGTCAGAGGTCAGGGCTGAGGGGCCTGGGCACTGGGTGAGGGTTAGAGGTCAGGGCTGAGGGGCCTGGGCACTGGGTGAGGGTCAGAGGTCGGGGCTGAGGGGCCTGGGCTCTGGGTGAGGGTCAGAGGTCAGGGCTGAGGGGCCTGGGCTCTGGGTGAGGGTCAGAAGTCAGGGCTGAGGGGCCCGGGCTCTGAGTGAACCAACCAGGCCTTAGCGGAAAAGGAAGGAAATGGCCTGAGGGCAGCAGAGGGCAGCTGGAAGGGCCCGAGGACTGGGGGGGGGGGTCCGCAGAGGTGTCCTGCTGTCACCCCGTCAGATGGGGAGCTCGAGGGGCTCCCGAACGGGACTGTCCCCCACCCATCTGGCCCCGGGAAGCAGCTGCTGCTGTGAGCATCACCTGCAGAGCTGCTGGACAGAAAACGGAGCCGTCAATGCCCCCCTGGCCGGAAGCAGCCCCACTGTGAACCCCCACCCTGCCTGGTCCCACAGCCAGCTGCTGCCGGGCACCCACGTCCTGGCCGGGTACCAGCGACACCGGCCCATTTTCCAGACAGGGCAGTGGAGCCTGGGCAGGATGGCCACCCACCCTGACACGGTGTCAGGGATGAGCAGGTTGGAGCATGCCAGGGTCCACCCCAGGCAGAACCCCCACGTCCTGAGTTCCAGCACCCCCACTGCTGCGCTGGCTCCAAGCAGGGCATCCAGGGCACACAGAGCCCCCATTCCAGACCCAGCTCAGCACCGCACCGTCCTGCCCCTCAAGCTCCCCATCTGCTGGGGTGACGGTAGGACACCTCTGGGGGCTGGAGGCCATGCAGAGGCTGGGCTGGAGGCGCTGAACCCACTGCTCAGCCCCAACGGTCCCCGTCCTCAGCCTCAGCTTTCCCACTGCAAAGCAAGGGCTCCAGTGAGGAAACCAACAGTACAAGGAGAGCCCCAGCCCGGGCCCAGACAGAGCAGGCAGCGCCCCCACCCCGAGCCCCCTCCACTGGCCTCACACTGCCCCACTGCCCAGACAGCAAACTGAGGCACCGGCACCAGGCGAGCGTCCCCAGGGCCTCCCTCGGCACCCGCCTCGCTGTCACCCACCCAGGGCCTCCCCCAGGCCAGGCTGCGGGAGTGGGGGGGCGGTGGTGCCCACTGACCAGGCGGGAGAGCCTGGCAGCTCCGGCGGGGGGGCCAGCCAGGATTCGAACCTGAGTGTGTCCAGGAGGCCAAAGCCAGTGCCCACTTCTCCCCACCTCCACCTTCCGCCACGCTCCCCAAGGCCACCCAGGAAGCCCCTCATCACCCCCACCTGGCAGGGTGACAGGCCTGAGTCCTGCTCCCCAGGGCTGCACAAGGGTAGGAGCCTGCATCTGCATGGCCTGTGCTAACAGGGACCAGCTGCTGAGCGCCAGGAGCCGCATGGCGGGGCTCTCCTGGGACCTCCCCAAAAGGAGGTGGATGGAGCCAGGGCCCTGCTAACCGCACCATCCTCCACAGGGCGTGCCCAGCCCCTGGCACATGGCGGCAGTGCTGGGGTGCACACATGGCTCCCCAAACCACCCAGGCCGTGTCTGCACCAGAGGGGCGTCCTGCCCACCACCCACCACCCACCGCACTGACTCACTCTGCCGGCCCCTGGGACCCCCAGCCTGCCTGGAGCCCTGCTGCCTGCCTGTGTGCTCATACACCAGGAACCCCAGCCCCCAGGGCCACCGCCCACGCCTGAGGGGGGCACTGCACCCCCACCACACAGGCTCCACAGCCAGGTACAGAGACAGAGCAGGTGCTACCATGGCCAGTGCCCTGGGAGGGCTCGTGGCAGCACCACAGACAGGCGGAAGGTGGGCCAGTGAGGGCAGGGGTCCCAGTGGGCTGGGGGTCCCGGGGGGCTGGGGGGCTGGTGGCCACATGGGCACAGGTAGGCAAAGCTCAGGTGCGAGGCAGGCAGGGACAGGCCCAAGTCAGCCTCCCAGGAGGCCCCCGGGTGCCCCTGCGGCAGCTGCTCCTGCTGTAACCATCACCAAGGGCGCGGGCTCTCCCCACGTCTCCAGGCTGGGGGGCTCGGGCCAGGTCCAGGGCTCTCGGAGCCTCCGTCCTCCCCTGCGTCACAGAGGGACCAGAACTGACACGCTCACAGTTAGGACACAAACCAGCGAGCAGCACCCAGAAGCCAAAAAGCGTGGTCATTCCTTGACTGCGGCCCAGGCATGTCCTGAGCCGCCAGCCCCAGGAGCCCCACGTGTGCACAGAGCCTGCGGGCACGGAGCCCTCGTCTGTCATGGAGGCAGCAGCACAGGCGGGCCCCACGCCAGGGCCAGGCCCTTCCCGTTGGCCAGTCCTGATGCCCACGGTGACCTAGAGCAGAGGCTCCCAGCCTTGCCTTCCTTGGGGGCACCAAGGCTCAGAGGAGGGAGGCCAGTGCCCACCCCCTGGGGTGTGCCAACCGAGACCCCTGAGCCCCCCAGGACGCCCCAGTCAGGCCGTTTCTCCAGGTGGCTTCCTGCTGCACCCCAAAGGGAAGGCTGTGGCCTCACGCTGATGAACGGTGGCAGCAACCAGGCCTGGAAGCCCAGAGAACCCCGGGCTGTGCCTGAAACAGAGAAATGCCAAGGCCTGTGGCCATCAGTCCCTAAGGCCACCTCCACCACCGCCCTCCTCCATGAATGAGCTCCCAGGGAACCCAGGGCTGCACTGACTGACCTCAGGCTGCAGGCCCTGTGGCCAATAAGGACAGCTGGCCAGGGACCCCCGTCTCTGGGACCTGCTCCTCACCCTCCTCTCCACATCCCTGCCCTGGCTCCAGGACCCCACAGCAGAAGTGAGACCCTGCCTGCAAGGCCCTGGGCCCACTGCCCTGCCTGACCTCTCCATGGAGGTGCAAAGTCCACCCCACATCACGGGAAGGACGTGGCTTCCACCCCGGACTGATCCTTCTCTGTATGTCCTCAACTACCCGCGATGGCAGTTCCTGGCTTCGTAACCAGGAAATAAAACGTCTATGTTAAAAGTTAAAGGTCCTCTCTGAGCCCCCAGCCCCCTGCAGCCATGGCCTTTCCCTGGCACAGTCCCCCTGGGCGGTGCTTGCACCCACGCCTCATGCCCGGGACTTGGGGAAACCCTGGGAGCTTCTCCCAGCTGCACCCCAGGCTGTGTCCCCATCGGTGGACTGCGTGTCCACAGCTTGTGGCTGGGCCAGGTGGGGGTGGATCTCAGTGTGGGCCCCCACCTGCCCCCACTCCTGGGCTTTGCCGGGGCTGCTGGGAAGGCAGGGGTCCTGGGGGTGGGTGTCCGTGGGTCCTGCATACCCCACCCATCAGGACAGACGACCCACTCTCCTTGTTGGTGTCACAGGGCCTCCCCAGGGTGACACAGGCTCGTGGGCAGCTGTGCCAGCTGTGGGAGGGAGTGGGCAAGGCTGCCAGGGAGACAGCCCAGAAACAGGCTGCAGGCTCCAGCTGCTACTTGCAGCTGACGTCAGGCCTGGGGCTGCCCAGGTGCCGGCCCCCCATGGCAACGGTCGCCACAACAAACAGGCCCAGCGGCCAGGCCGGGTGAAGCACGGAAGCACCAGGCCACCTAACAGGGAGCCCGGTAGGGCGGGCAGTGGACCAGGCCCTGCAAGTCCTCGGGCACCAGTCTCAGGGCAGCCTGACAGGGAACAGATGGGGAAACCAAGGCCCAGAATTCAGCAATGGCCTGGGCCACGCAGCTGGTGGAGGGAGGTGCCACAGCCTCGCCTCCGGCCCCTCACACAGCCACACTGCACCCCTTCCTTGTCCCCCTCCCCCCTTGTCACCCACTCCCGGAATGAGCCACCTCCCCTGAGGCCCTGGACCCTGGATGCACTGCTCCGGCTGTAAAACGGGGACGGTTTTGCAGGACTAGGGGTGCGCCCGGTGAGAACAGCCAGTTCCAAGACACCTCCTGGCCCTGGACTGGCCATGAGCATATGGGGGGACAGACGTGAAGACGTGTCCACCTGGGCCCAAGGCCCAAGCATGGGAAGGGACAACAGGAGAAGGGTCTCCCGCCCCAGGCCCAGCAACCCCCAGACACCCCCACCCCCCGGCTGCTTTCCCGGGATCCCAGCTCCCCCACCTCACTCCCATCCTGGGGGGCCCTCGGCCAGGCCTGAGCCCGGGGCCCCAGACCTCCCAAGCTCCTTGGCCCAAGCTGGGCTCCTCCCCAGGCCACAGCAGGCACAGGGTCTCCTCTCGGCTCCCTGACCCTCAGGGCATGCGGAAACATCTGGAAACATGGCTGGGGGTGCCACTGGTGTCTGCGCCCTCCAGTGCACACCCCACAGCGGCCCCCACGTCAGCAGCAAAGACAGACAGACCCGGGTCTAGGCAGCACCAAACCAACACTTAAAACGGGGAAGCAGGAGGGTGCTCAGGGCTCCAGAGAAGAGCCTGAGACGGGGTGGGGGCAGCAGGGTGGGCCGCCCAGGGAGGATTAGGGTGTGGGAGTGCAGCTGGGAGGGGACAGGGCTGGAAAGCTGACAGAGGGCCACGGGGGCAGAGCCTGCACAGGGTGCGGTGGGGGGAGCAGGCAGCGCGGCCCCCGGGGTGGCCAGCAGTAGGTACAGGATGCCCCCACGTCCCCCTGACTGGCCTGCCCATGGGGGCTGCACGCAGGGCCCAAGGTCGCCCCATCAACGGGAGGGGAGCAGAGACACTGCCCCACACCTAGGACAGAGAGACAAGCCACCTGGTTGACCACCGCAGCAGAAGGAAGTGGCAGGTCCTAGCTCGCTCAACATCTTGCAGGCGAGGAAACTGAGGCCTGGATTTGGTCACGCAGAGTCGGGACACCATGGGCAGGGAGACATCTCCAGGGCACAGGACGGGGCAGAAGGGCAAAGTTTGCGGAAGGGTTGCTTGTCGCTGTGGAGAAACGGCCTTTCCTCCCTGTGAGGTTTCTACATGTGCAGCGCCAGGCCCCACACCTAAGCAATTTATGAAAGTGAATAAGGAAGGAGGCGCCCGGTGCCGGTGCCATGGGGCCTCGTGTCTCCTGTGCTAAAAGGGGCCGCAGGCTCGCTGGGGGTCCCTCCTAGGGAAGCTGAAGGCTGCAGCCCCCCGAGGCTGCTCCCTCCTAGGGAAGCCTCAGGCCTATCCAAGAGAGGCCCAGTTCAGGTGCTGGGCAGGCTCGGTGGGGAACAGAGGGGAGAACTGCCCCCACCCTGCCCCGAGTCTCCGTGTCCTCCTTACCAAACAGGGGTGACAGCACCCCATGTGGCTGGGAGCCCTCTGTACAACCAGTTCTGGTGGGTGACCCCCTGGCCCAGCCCTGCCCTCAGGGCACCAGGGCCTGGACCCCCGACCCCAGCGAGCCCCGTGGCCCCAGACAGAGGGCCAATGCCACACCTCAGATGACCAGGCAGAGTGCCTCCCGGGACCCTGACCCCGGCCTCCGCCCGCGAGCCGGGGGCCACTGCTACCCTGGCCTGGGTGGGGTCCGAGGCTCAAGGCGGGTGGAGACCTGCCACACGGTCAGCGGCCAAAGAGGGGCAGAGCTGGGCCCGACAGCAGGAGGCGGCAGGTGGGCCAGACACACAGGCGTGCGGCCCCCACCCAGGCCTCAGCCCCAGCACCCACCAAGACCCCCTCAGCGCCCTCACTGCTGCCCATGTGGGCCCAGGAACCCCCACCTGGCACCCAAGGCTCTGCCTGCCCCGACTGGGAGCCACTGGCTCACACGGCCTCAGGAGCCAGGCTCTTCCAGCCCCAGGACACAGAGGAGGAAACCGAGGCAGGGGAAGGGCATGGCCCGATCCCATCTCTTTAGCTGGGTGCCGGGTACCCAGAACTTCCTATTTTGTTCTTTAAAATAGGCACACTCTGCACTTTCTTCGGGGGTCTGTGATACACCCACAATTAAATGTGAGAAGGGACGGCCGTGCCGTGGGGGGGGACGCAGCAGGAGGTTTCCGGGCAGGACTTGGATGCGGCAGAGGCGTCAGCACCCAGCCTGGGGTGGGGGCGGCTGGGTGAGGGCTGGTGGGCGGGGCTCCCCAGAGAAGCCAGGGGTTCCCACGACACCCAGAGGGAGACCCTCAGGGCAGGAAAGGGCCAGGGACCTGCGTCCAGGCCTGATGGGGGTCTCCCCGCAGGGGCCCCCGAGCTCTCTGGGGTTAGACATTAACCCGTGCTGGTGTAGGGGACACAGAAGGGCCTGGCAGGCTGCTGCTGCCCATCTGCCCGGCCCTCTCAGGACCTGATGCCTTTACATGAAGCTCTTTGGGGCATCCGTGGCCACTGCTGGGCAAGCAGGCCTATCTAGGTGGGCAAGGCCAGAGGGCAGCCGGGGGGAGGGGGGGATGGCCCTGGGGGCTGTGGGCCCAGAGCAGGCTGCCCACCCTCCCACCCCTCTGCCAAGCTGGTCCCCACCATTATTCCCCAGGACCCCCGGGTGACGTGGCAGCTCCCCAATAGGCTAACAGCCGCTCCCCCCACGCCGAGCCTGGCAGTCAGGCCCTTGGCCTGCTGGATCCCCGCTGGGCCTCTGCTGGGCTCAGCCACCCCTGCACGCCTGACCAGGGTCCTGGTTCTGCCACCATCTTCCCAGCACGGCAGATGCCCTTGACCCCTGCCACGAATGGCCGCCTGCCCCAGGCCTCGCCTGTCCTCACTGTCCCAGCAGCCAGCACCACACCTGCCACCCCATAAGTGCTTGCCACCTGCAGGCTGCCCGGGGTCCCACACCCTCCCTTGCTCCCCCTCCACATGTCCTTTTCACGCTGCCTGGATGCTCAAGCCAGGGGACAGACCTGCAGAGACAGCCGGATACCCCAATCCTCTGTCCCCCTGACCCTCCCCAGGAAGGCCCAAAAGGCAATGGGAAGCCCAAGTGCAAGCCAAGGGAGCAGGGAGAGGAGGTCCTGAAACCCAGTCATGCTGGCTATGAAGGATCCTGCAGCCAGGGAGGCCGCGGGCCCCAGCCACATCCACCATCAGGGCCCCATCCTTGGAGCAGCAGCCACACAACACCGGAGGCCCTCGGCCGGGAAGCACCATCCACTCTTTACCTCCATGCTGCAAGGGAGGGGTGTTTAGTCCCACCGTGCAGAAGAGGAGACAGAGGGTCAGAGAGGAGAAGCAGGGCAGCAGGCTGAGCTCTGGCCCTGGAGCACAGTGTCCTGGGCTGGGATCTCTGTGGCAGGGGCAGCCCTGCTGTGCCCAGGTGTGGGACAAGGCCAGCTGCCTCCCACGCTGCAGGCGAGGAACCGGGAAACCGTGCGTCTCGCTGGAAAGCTGGGCCATGCCCAGGGAAAGGGCCAGCTGCAGCATGTCCACTGTCACACGGCAAAGGGGCCAAGCTGGGGCTGGAACCCAGGCATCAGGTCTCCCTGTGAGGCGTCCCCAGGGCCAGGGAGGCCCACAGCCCCCGCCACCTGCTTCAGGAGCAAGAGGAAACGGCCTCTTGCCTAACAGAGGAAGTTCCTGGGCAGGGGCGGGCCGAGGGTGGTGGGGGTGGAGTCCCAACTCAGCCGAGTCCTGGAGGGTCCCCCTCGGGGGCCAGGGCTCTGGAGGGCCTGTGCCTGCAGCCCCCTCCTCGATCCTTGAAGCGCAGCCGGCTGGCGGGCATGCTGGGGTGAGTCAGCACCCGGTGCCCGCTGACTCACCCCGGAAGCCTCCTGCCACCAGGGCCTCGCCCCGCACGGGCCAACTGGGAACTCTGCTCCCTTTGGGCCCCGGCTCCGGGCTGGCTGATGGAGCATTTCCTGTGCGTCAGGCCCGCAGAGGGGAAGTCCCAACGGAGCCACACTCTCGGCCTTCCAACGGCCAGGCCGGGGCCAGGACACAGGCCCGCTTCCTGCAGGCTCAGGGACCCCGGGGTGGACGGAAGCAGCCACCACATGGACACACGTGCCCCTGCCACGGGGGCCCCTGCCCTGCCAGAGAGACAGCAGGGGGTGGGGGCAGGGGTCAACCAGCAGGCTCTGGGCCCCAGGAGCCACTGTGCTCCGGGAAAGCCCTCCTGGGGCACTGGGGACGGGCAGGGCACATTGCCAGAAGCGTGAAGGCAAGGTCCTTCTGGAAGCTCACAGCCAACCACTCTCCACGCTGCTCGAATTCCTCCAAGAAGGGAGCTCACTGCAGCGGGAGGACCCGGCCCTGGGGACTCAGTCTGGCCACTCCCCACCTGGCCTCAGTTTTGCCTGTCAAATGGGTCAGGTGGCAGCGAGTACACAACATGCCAACTGTGAAGGGCTGTGCAAGCAAGAGGCAGCACCTTGGCCTTGCTGGTCTGGAGGAGATGCCCACTGGAAAGGGGTATGACAGGGAGGGGGTCTCCCAGCAGGCTCAGCTCCAGCAGCAGCACAGCAGTGGAAGGTGGGGGGGGG
>PVKY010001935.1:0-28494 GCA_004027775.1 Bradypus variegatus | reverse complement strand
TTGTTCAAGGATGTGTGCAGCTAGCTCTCATGTTCAGAAGACAGAGCAATAGATGATGATAGGGAGGGAGGGAGGGAAAGAAATAGCAATGTGACAGCATGGTAAAGGTGGATTGGGGTATCAGGGGAGGGGGGTCAGGGTATGCTGGAGTTCTGTGTATGGGGTTTGTATTGTTTTTGCAACTGTTACTATAACTTGGAATTTATTTCAAAATAAAAAAAAATGTAAACAAAAAAAAAGAGAGGCAAAGAGCTGACACAGACCAGACACTTGCTGATGCTTGGAGACACTTGCAGATACAGACAGAAGAACAGTTGGAGAATGCTAAGCTAATAGGTGAAGCCCGGTGTTTGTCCCAGGAGAACCAAGCAGAGAGCTGAGAGAAGCTAAGACGGATGCCCAGAGACATTTTGGAGAAAGCCATTTTGAAATGCAACCTGAGAGCAAAGGACCAGCAGATGCCAGCCACATACCTTCCCAGCTGACAAAGATATTCCAGACGCCATCAGCCTTTCTTCAGTGAAGGTATCCTCTTGTTGATGCCATGGTTTGGACACTTTTATGGCCTTAGAACTGTAATTTTGTAACCTAATAAACCTCCTTTGTAAAAGCCAATCCATTTTTGCTATTTTGCATAACCACACCTCTAGCAAACCGGAACACTGACAGACTTGCCTACAGAGATCCCAGCCCCATTCTGAGAAATGGATTTGGATAAATTTATATCAACCTTTCTGTCAGTTATAGGTAAATCTGGAAAGGTGCTTTAACCAGCACCCAGGTGCAGAGACAGTGACCAACCCCTAGGTCTTCATAAATTCCTTTTCAGCTGAGACAGAGTAAACAGAAAAGGAAATCCACATGGAACCTAGAAAAAAGTTTTGAGTGGTAAAGACTGAAATGCAAAATGACTTTCTCAGATATACAAGAGCTCAGGAAACATACCGACTTTGTGCCTTCTTTAAAAATTGCTTAAAGAATAAGTAATTTTGACCAAGAGTCAAAGCACAGGAAATCACTAAAGAATTTCTAAGAATTTAGAAGTATTATTGCCTTTTTCACTATAACATCTGGATAAATCATAATAGCAAATTATTTTATTATGAATGTTTTTCCTTATCATGGGAATAAACTCATAGGCACAGAAGAAATTCCTTGGAAAAAAATTCTCTCCTGTAGTTATAGTTTACCACCAGTTTCCAAAAATCCAATCCAAAGTACTTTTGAGGATGTAAACACTGAAAAGTATTCTAGAAAAAAGATTGCAGGGTAATGAATAAAATGTTAATAGGGTTGCTTTAGCCTTTTGAAACTCAGAAAGAATAAAAAGACTTGGAGTCTGATACTCCTGGCAACTTTTTAAATGTCCATCAGATATAGTTATTATTGAAAAATATGGAAATTTTCCTATTTGCTAGTATCATTTCTTTAAGAAGAATCCACAGAAGACCTGTGTGGGATGTGGACTGTTGAAGAAACAGTCAGTTGAAGAAAACCAAGGGACTAAGCTAACTATAGCAAAGAAATCCCAAGTGCAGTATATGTTTTCACTGGAAATTGTGTAGAAACTCCTTTTTACCTGTATTTTTCACCTGTTAATTTCTGTTCCAGTGTATTTTACATGCATATTTTGGATAGAAGGCATGCCCATAAGGGGGTGCTCTCTGTGGCAGATTTTAACTTCAAATACAAGTTGCGTGCTAATTTTTAGATCAGGAAGGGGAAGGACAGAAGGAAGCAAACTTAATGAACATGGAAGGCAGGCGGTGTGTGAAATCTTTCATGCCTTTTTATGTTGACTCAACATCAAATACAAAGTTATTTTCCTCTTTTCTCCTGCATTCTTCTGGGGGAAAGGGCTGGTAAAGTAAGAATGTGGAATAGGGAGTGTGGCGGTCTTGGCAAGAGAAAAGCCTCTTCACTTGGAGAGGATCAAACCCTGTGGAGTCGCTCCTGCCAGTGCATTTGAAGCAAAGCTACTCTGAAGAGTTCGAATTTGAGCTTTCTAATTAAAAAAAAGAGGACTATCTTTTATAGTTAACTTATTAAAAGGAGGTGCCTTGTTCAGATTGTAGGAAGGCCCAAGCTAACCGAAAGTAATTTTGATATCATTAAATTTAGCAAACATACCAAGTTGTGTTTCCACGTCGTGTCAGGGTTGAGCTGGCTGGCACAACCACAGAGGGTGGGATGGTGGGTTGAACCAGATCCCTTTCCCAGCAAAGGCAGCCCAAGGTAACAAAACAGTTTAAATAGACATGACGCCTCCTAAATAAGGGCTTAGCCCCCATCAAAAGGGCAGCCACCACAAGGGAGACGGGCGGTTATTCAACGAGTCTTCCAAAGCCCTCTGTGAACCACATCTTCATATGAACAACTGCATTTTCAGCAGTGCCCCCTGCTTTAACATAAAAGATAGTGAGACACCCTGCATTTAGAAGCGACAAAACTCAGGTTAAACAATGTGCTGCACTCGGAGAGAAAGCGTGTGGATTGAGAGCAGTGACCGCCACGTGCACGGAGGACTGCGGAGGGAGCTGAAAGATGAGCAGTGTAAGTAGCAGCACAGCGGGACTCCAACAGGGCCCTCGTTGTCCGCAGAGTGTTCAGTACATCTGCCCACTCCCATACAACAAATGGCTCTTCACTGGCAAGCTTATGGCTCTCTGTATGTTCTCAAAGTCCTTTTACTTCTTAGGTTTCAAAATAAATTTTTTTTCAGAACATGTGATAATACAGTTGCCCACAGAGCCTGCAGAGCTTCATGGATGGGACCCGGGGTCACAGATGTGATGGGCTGTTGGATGCAGCCCATCAGGAGAGCCATGAACACACTCACCCCTGGGGATCAGCAGCTCTCTGGTTTGACCATCACACATTACATTAGAGTACTCCGCAAGCCCTTGTAGCGCCTGAGAAGTCAAAGGCCAGGGGAAGTTCATCAGAACATTCGCTTGGCACCTTATGTGAGCGCTGCATTAAACCAGGGAGCCAGCCCATGGCCTCCTGAGCGCTGGCCCTGCCTGAGGCCTTCCCACCCTGTCTGGGCGAAGGGACAAGAACCTGCAAAGCGCAGTGCCCCCAGGAGTCCAGGGAAAGAATAAATGGCACAGACACGACCCAGAGTGTGGCATCTGGCACATGTGGTGCATGTGAGTTTATTCTGTTCACACCTTGCAGCACACGGATTCTCCGTACCGTACACGTTTGTTCAGGGACTGACGGGATCCCTTATTGATCTTTTAGTCAGTGCCCTGCCAGATGCTGCAAACATAAAAATGAATAAAATGCAAACCCTGCTCCAAGTTGCTGACAGTTTCCTCAGTAGATGCAGAGACTCAAGAGAATTTTCGTGTGATATCGCAAACCAGAGGAGGATTTTCTGAGGACATGAGTCATCAGGAAGATCCGGAGGTAAGTAAGAAGTAAAACTTAACCAAGTAGAAAAGGCAGGGAGCATGTTAGATATTCAGATATGTTAATGATGGTGAATTCAAAGGTATGGGAATAGATAGGGGTGACCATGATGGTTTGTTAGTGGGATTATCAGTATCAGAGCTGTATAGAAGGTGACTAGGATTGAAAGAGGTTGTTTAAAGGCATGTATCCCACAGATCAGCACTACAAATATAGATAGGTGCTTCCATGATATACTTCTAAGGTATGACACTAGCACAGAGAGTTGACAACAGAAGGGTACATGGGAAAAATCTACCTATTGCATGCTAGGGACTATAATTAATAGGAATACCTTACTAGTACCACACAAATGCTAGCGACAAATAATTAAGGGCTGACAAGAGCTATGAGGTGTTTTGGGTAATGAGAATTGTTTAAAATGGAGCATGATGAGGATTGTACAACTAAGTGATGATAATGTGAAATATGGATGGATTGTCGTGGACGTAACATATGCTATGTAAACTTAGGAACCTATTACTAAAAAAATAAATAAAAATTAAAAAAAAAAGGGCAGGGAAGTGGGGTCCATCCCACTTGCACCTTCTAAACTCACAGAAGGGCATCTCATCCCTCGGGACCTCATCCACCCATAGAACCCTGACAACAGGAGTTTTAAAATATGTAGCATCTCTTTTTATATCAAAAAGTCTTGCCTCTTTCTTGCAGCCATTACCTGAACCTGGGTAGTTTTAAACTCCCATTTCTGTGAGGCAGCCCCCTGCTCTCAGCTCTCAGCTTGCCACTTGCCCCCCACCGGCCAGCTCACACCCTGCGGGTTCTCCCTGTGCCCTCCAAGCTCTCCTCATCTGCTCGCCTCCCTCCTGCCTGCTCCCTGCTCACGCCCGTCCTCCTGAGCGGCTCTCAGAGGGCTTCGCCAGGCCGTGACCCTGTCCAAGAACCTGCACTGGGCCCCACTGAACATTGGGAAACAACCTCAAACCATTATTCATGAAACTAATAGCTCACCAGTCTGGGCTTTTGTGCACCTTCCCATCCGATGCCCCACATGGGTAACTTGTTAAAGCCGTTTCTGTGCCTGGAATGTCCTTCCTTCCCTTTCCACGCCAAATCTTGCATTCGCTTTGGGTTCAACTCAAATGTCACCAGCCTGAGGCCAAAATAGTTTCCTCTCCTTTGATCTTGACTCATGGCAACTAATTAAAGCTTTTTAAAAAACTTCCACTTCCCATTTTGTAACATTTTTATGTGTGGACATGTTTTATCACCTGCTGGTAGACTTAATTCCCTGAGGTAAAGGACCACGTCTTACAAGGACTGCCGAAGCAAATAACAACCTGCTGGGAGGCATAAAACACAAATTTGTTGTCTCACAGTTCTAGATTCCAGAAGCCTGAAATCAAGGTGTCTGCAGTCCCAGGGAGGATCTTTCCTCGCCTCTTCCAGCTTCTGGGGGTTGCCAGCAATCCTTGGCCCTCCTTGGCTTGTAGACGCATCACCCAGTCTCTGGTTCCATCGTCACGTGGCATGTTCCCTGCACGTGTCTCTGCGTTTATGTCTTCTCTTCTTACAGGACACCAGTCACTGGATTGTTCCCATCCTAACCCTGTATGACCTCGGCTTAACTGGATTACTTACTTCCAAACGAGGTCACATTCACAGGTACAGGGTGGGGATTAGGACTTGAACATATCTTTTTTGGGGGACACAATTCAATTCACAACAATCATGAAAGGAGAGGGCCTGAAGAGAAGGCTCCAGAGACCAGCAATGCCTGGCATGTTGCTGCTACAAATTCGTTCAACTGAACAGAACCAGAAGAGAACATGGTTCATGATGACCAAGGGACAGAAGACTTTCAGGGAATGGAATAGCAACTGCTCAAACTCTTCCAAAAAACTGAAGGTGATGGAACACTTCCCAACTCATCCTATGAGGCCAGCATCATCCTAACACCAAAGCCAGATAACTAAATCAGAAGAAAAGGAAATTACAGCCCAATATTCCTTATTAATATAGATGCAAAATTCCTCAACAAAATACCAGCAAACTAATCCAACTGCACATCAAAAGAGTTATACACTTATCAAGTGGAATATATCCCAGGAATTCAGGGGTGGTTTAACATGGGAAAATCAATATACATAGTACATCAAATTAATAGAACAGAGAAAAAAAACATTGACACAGAAAAGGCTTTTGACAACATACAGCACCCCCTCTTGATGGATAGAAAACTAGGAATAGAAGGAAACATCCTCAGTATGATAAAGGGCATATATGAAAAACCACCACTAACATCATACTCAGTGGTGAAAGACTGAAAGCCTTCCTTGTAAGATCAGGAACAAGACAAGGATGCCCACAGTCACCACTGTTATTCAACATTTGTACTGGAAGGTCTTCCAAGAGCAATTAGGTAAGAAAAAGAAATAAAAGGCACCCGTTCCAGTTTGCTAATGCTGCCATTTTGCAAAATACCAGAAATGGATTGGCTTTTATAAAGGGGGTTGTTTATTTGTTTACAAAGTTATAGTCTGAAGGCCATAAAGTGTCCAAGGTAAGGCATCAACAATAGGGTAGCTTCACTGGAGAAAGGCCACTGGCGTCTGGAAAACCTCTCTTAGCTGGAAAGGCATGTGGCTGGCATCTGCTTGCGCTCAGGTTGTGTTTCAAAATGGCATCAGCTTTCAATAGCCATCTTCAAAATATCTCTCAGCTGCAGTTCTGAATTCCTTCTGTTTGCCAGCTCTTTTATATGGCTTCAGTGATTTACTTCAGAACCACCCTGAATGGGTGGGTTAACCCCTCTGTGGAAATTATCCAATCAGAGGTCTTGCCCACAGTTGATTGAGTCACATCTCCTTGGAAACACCAATCAGTAGGTTCCAACCTAATCAACACTAATACTTCTGCGCCCACAAGATTGCATCAAAGAACATGGCATTTTGGGGGACATAAAACATTCAAACCGGCACAGCACCCAAACTGGAAAGGAAGAAGTAAAAGTTTCCCTATTTGCAGATGACATGATCCTGTATATAGAAAATCCTGAAAAACCAACAACAAAGCTGAGCTAACAAAGTGATTGGGTACAAGATCAACATGCAAAAATCAGTGGTGTTTCTATATATTAGTAATAAACAGTGCAAAGAGTAAATCATGGGGGGGGGCGTGCATTTACAGTAGCAACTAAAAGAATTAACTAAGGAATAACTTTAACCAAGGATGTAAAGGACTTATACATGGAAAACTACAAAACATTGCCAAAAGAAATTAAAGAAGACCTAAATAAATGAAAGAACAGTCCATGTTCATGGATTAGAAAATTAAATATTAAGATGTCAGTTCTACCCAAAGTGATTTACACATTCAATGCAATCCTGATCAAAATTCCAACAGCCACCTTTGCAGATATAGAAAAGCCAATCATCAAATTCATATGGAAGGGTAAGGGACCCCAAATAGCTACAACCATCTTAAAAAAAGAATGACAAAGTTGGAGGACTCATACTTCCTGATTTTAAACTTATTAGAAAGCTACAGTAATCAAAATAGTGTAGTGGTGGCACAAGGACAGACATATAGACTAATGAAATCTCATTGAGAGGTCAGAAATAAACCCTCACACCTTTGACCTATTGCTGATATTCTCACAAACATTGAGGACTGACAATTTGGTATTCCGGCCCTCAGTCTTTGGGCTTGCCCTTATGAGGCTCGTTACTGCAAAGGAGAGGCTAAACCTGCTTATCATTGTACCTAAGGGTCTCCCTAGAGAACCTCTTTGTTGCTCAGATGTGGCCCTCTCTCTCTAGCTAAGCCACCTCAGCAGGTGAGCTCACTGCTCTCCCTCCTACATGGGACCTGACTCCCAGGGGTGTAAATCTCCCTGGCAACGCAGGATATGACTCCCAGGGATGAGCCTGGACCTGGCATCATGGGATTGAGAAAATCTTCTTGACCAAAAGGGAGAAGCAAAATGAAATGAAATAAAGTTTCAGTGGCTGAGGATTTCAAATGGAGTTGAGAGGCCACTCTGGAGGGCATTCTTAATGCACTGTATAGATATCCCTTTTTAGGTTTTAATGTATTGGAATAGCTAGAAGGAAATACCTGAAACTCGAACTACAACCCAGTAGCCTTGATTCTTGAAGACGATTGTGTAACTATGTAGCTTACAAGGGGTGACAGTGTGATTGTGAAAACCTTGTAGCTCACACTCCCTTTATCCAGTGTATGGATGGATGTGTAGAAAAATCGGGACAAAAACTAAATGAAAAATGGGGGGGATGGGGGGATGTAATGATTTGGATGTTCTTTTTTACTTTTTTTATTCTTATTTTTATTTTTGGTTTAAGGAAAATGTTCAAAAATTGAGGTGATGAATGCACAACTATATGATACTGCTGTGAACAGTTGATTGTACACTAGGGATGATTATATGGTATGTGAATATATCTCAGTAAAACTGAATTTAAAAAAGTCTCTTGCTGTCCTTGTTGATTTGTCTATTTATCTTTATAATTTGGCCATTTTTTTTTCTTTATTGATTTTGAGGCCATATTGCCAGCTACAGACAAGTTTAGGATTATTACATTTTTCTGGGTAAATTAAGTTTTTATCATTAGAAAGTCTTCCCCTATCTCTAGTTATACCTGCTATCTTAAGATCTATTTTGTCTGATTTATTACAGCTATGTTAGTTTTCTTTAGGTTAATGTTTGCATGGTATGTGTTCCATTCTTTTACTGTATCCTTAAATGTTAGATGTGTCTTTTATACACAGTGTACTATATTCTAAGTTCCTGTGTCTTTTACCTGGACCATTTTGTTCATTTACATTTATGTAGAATACTAATTCATTTATGTTTAAGTCAGTCACCTTACTAAAGGATAGGTTTGTTCCACCTGTTTTTCTTTGCCATTTTCTCTCCTTCCTGCATTTTTAATTGATATTTTATTTTTCATTTGTTATTATTTCCTCTATTAGTTTGGAAACTATAGCTGTTTTTTTATCCTTTTAGTGATTTCCTTGGAAATAACAACATGTATCCCAATTTATCCAAGTCCAATGTTACTTGATACTTTTGTCCCTCAACTTAGAAAATGCAGGAACCTCAAAACATTTCGATTCAATGTACTCTCCTACAATTCATGTGTTGCAATTAACATATATCTTAATCTTATATATATAATGTTTCTGTTATTCACATAGTTTTCATTATGATTCAAGTATATTTTTACTCTTTTGAATGCTCCTTATTCTTTCCTACAGCTCTCACCTTCCATGTGGGATTGAAGGTCACCTTTAGAACTTCCTTTAATGTGATCCTGTTTCTGGGAGGTTCTCTCATTTTCACTTACCTATGGATGTCTTTATTTTCTTTCTTTCTTTATTTCTTCTGATGCTTTATTGTGAGAATTTATCATATATTTTTAAAGCATCCTTCACTGGCTATAAAATTCTAGGTTAGCAGTTAGTTTCTTTTGTCACATTCCATACCATGTCTGCTTGTTTCCATTGTCACTATCAAGAAGTCAGCTGTCATTTGAGACTTTCTCCTTTGAAGGGAATTCCCTTTAAAGGGAATCCTCTGACCCAGCTTTAAAAAGATTTTTCTCTTTGTTATTCTGTGGTTCCACTATAGCTGTGTATTTGTTTATCTTGTTCACTATTTATTACTTAGTATGCTTGGGATTTGTTAAGATTCTTGAATCTTAATCTTGAATCAATCTGTGGATTGATTTTTTTCATCTGTTTGGAAAATTCTGGGTCATCATCTCTTCAAATATTGCTCTGTCTGTGTGTTTCTGGAACTCCAATGAAATGGATGTTAGACCTTCTCATTTTGCCCTCCATGTCTCTTACCACCCCTTCTCTTTTTTACCATCTTTTGTCTATCCTTACTTCACCTAGATAGTTTCTACTTGGCTTGTCTTTCCATTTACTAACTTTTCAGGTGTGTCTAATCTGTTATTATACATCCAAGTTCTCTGAGTTCTATTATTACCTATTTTCAGTTCTAGAATTTGTTTTTGCCATGGCACTTTTTATTGTTTCCAATTGTGAAATTTTCAAACTAGCCTCTTATCTATTTGAACATCACAAACATAGTTTCTTTAGTCTTGTTGGATAATTCCAGTATCTGCTGTTTCTCTGGTTCTTGCTCACGTGCGCCTGTTTATCTTACACCATGTGTTGGAGAATGTAGTTGAAAAATTATTTCTAGGAATAATTGGAGGCCTAGACTGATGTCATATTTTTCTATTAAACACACAAAACACCTTGAAGCACAAGTAATCTGGATCACGTGCTTCTAATTTTAGAACTTGTGATTTTTCTGGAAGACTAGGAACTGGGCTGCAATTCATACAAGAACTACTCTACTTCTAGTTCACCCTTACTAATTTGATGTGGCCCTTCAGCATCCAGTCCTAACGCAGAGGGTCAGCTATTACATTACCTTTCCTGGTCAAGCCTTGGAATGTCAGTCATCTCAACCTGTCTTTTCCAGATGGGCGTGCATTTCCAGGGCATACACCCTAAGTTCCCAAGCTTACCCTTCTAAATCCCTGTTCTCTCCCAAGTGTCAACCAGTTTCATACTATGTGGTTAGTTCTTGAGGCTTTTAAGAAGATTTTAAGAAATATTTCATCCAGATTTTTAACTTGTCTTCCATTG
Organism: Bradypus variegatus; assembly: GCA_004027775.1. Taxonomy (NCBI): domain Eukaryota; kingdom Metazoa; phylum Chordata; class Mammalia; order Pilosa; family Bradypodidae; genus Bradypus; species Bradypus variegatus. The sequence continues at coordinate 18,390 of PVKY010001935.1, read as the reverse complement.
GAGGGTTGGCCCAAATACCTAGTTCACCATTACCAGAGAGCTATAATTATACTTTATCGATGTCTATCTCCCAACTAGACTGAACAAGTTGAAGCCAGGACTTGTATCCTTTTATCTATATTCAGCCAATGACTAATATGGGTCTGGTGTATGGTAGCCCAGTTGACTGGCTCTTCGTTGATGATTAGCAAGTCTTTGCCAAATGATCTTTTGCTAGGACAGTTTTCTTCCTGACTCTGGTAGATACATTTTCTTCCTTGCCCCACTCAGGTGGGTGCCAAGCTTCTCTTTGAATAGAGGTGCAAGTGTTTCTGCATGCTTTTCCAATTGATGAAACATTTCTGTTTTGTTATGAAATTGTAACCTCCATGTCCCTAGTGCAAATTAATGCCCTTAATCCTTTTTCCCCTCCCCTTTCTTTTTAATATCCACATAACCAGTTTTTATTGTCTACATCTTCAGAGATAGATGAAATATTGTGACAGAGATCATTGGAATTTATAGTGCTTTTCTCTTGCTATGCAAAATAATTGTCAGTTTATCTTATCTTCTTTCTTCATGAAATTTTAGAAACATGAATGTTTTATTTGTTACTACTCTTTTGACTTCAACTGTTAGAATTCTAACTTGCATTAGCTTGAGTTAAACTGTGGTTTCATATAAGGATACTGCACCTAAGGACCGTGAATAGCAGTTAGGATGCTTTGGGCTGCAAATAAGCATAAATTTAGACTCAAACTGGGTTGAATGACAAGAAAAAACAATTCACATTACTTGGTTGTGAATGATCAAGTGAAAAGCATCCAAAAAGCCTTATTCTGTTTTCACTTGAGGACTTGACCTTTTCAGCTTTCACTGTTGAGAGGCTAGATTTGGGACATTGAGAATTGTATGTTCTTATTATGGAGAGGATGCTGGGCTCCAATCTCTTAAAAGAAGGTGTGGGAGTTGAAATTTCCCTTCCTTAGATGACTGATGAATCTCCAGATATATCAAATAGGTTTGGAACAGGATTCAGAAAATCCAAGCTTAGGAAACTGTATTGGTTCAGTTCCTTTGAGAAGAGGAGGTTGAGAGAGGATTAGGTGTGCAAGAAATTTATTGGGAAAAATACCAGTGAAGGATAAACTGGAGGGAGCAGAGCAGGTGTGAAGAGCTTCCAGGCCGTAATGCCAGTCTGATGCTTGTGAAAGGAAAGGGGGAAGGAAGGAGGATCAGACTCAGCACAGCTCTGAGAGAGTTCCAGCTAGGGCCCTCCCATTAGAGGAAGTGGTCCAGCATGCCCATGGAAATGCAAGGGACTCTGAATAGCCAAAACTTTCTTGAGAAAGAAGCACAAAGTTGGAGGACTCACCTTTTCCAACTTCAAACCTTGCTATAAAGTTACAGTAATGAAGACAGTGTAGTACTGGCCTAAGGACAGATATCTAGTCCTGTAGAATGTAATTGAAAGTCCAGAAAGAATCTTTATTTTTATGGTAAATTGATTTTGGGGGGAGAAGTATCAAATTACTGTATTAGAATGAGTGGTACAAATGAAAGAACTTTGTGGATGTTGATACAACTCATAGAAAAGGTAAAGATAAATCCAACATGCATACACTGCCATGGTGACCACGGAAGCCAACCGGTGGCTCTGGGGAAGATGGCATAAGGCTCAGCTCTTGTCATCACTGTTTCCCAGAGTGTGCTTCGCAAAGAGTTATTTTGCCAAGGCAGAATCTGGGGTCCCCCATCTTGCCCAAGTTCATTACATAGTCACCCAATTCTTTGATGGACTCACCTGCTCATTCAGGTAATGTGTCACAATGAAGTCACACAAATGGGGATTGTTTTTGTCAGTGGCCAGTTTGTGTAATTCCTGTAGTTACTGATTCATCATTTTTTTCAAGTGTAATGAACATTCCATTGCATTCAGCCCATTCTTTCAGTCGTCTTGTTCTGGTTTCTTGATCTCCTGAAGAAAGATTCATCACCTGGTTGGTTCTGCAGCTTCATTAGTTTCTCAGCACGTTCCCTCTCCTCGTAAGATTTGTGAAGAAAAGAGTTGGCAAAGTTCTTCAAAGCCACATCATCACAGTCAAAGTAATAAGTCATGGGCAGGTAGACATAAGAGGTAAGGAGCTCTAGGTTGATCTGGCAGTTGTTGGCAGCCTGTGAGTCCTAGCTTTGGTTCTGGCACACCTGCGCGGAGATGTGCCCATCATGACGGGCGGGTGAAGAAAGAAGGTGGCAGCTGCACAGCACTGGAGCGGTGCTGGAGCAGGGCTGGAGCAGGGCTGGAGTGGTGCTAGAGCCATGGCAGAGGGCTGCTCGGAGTGGCTGCACCAGGTTCCTTTCGAGGACAGTTGAAGCTGGAAATCACAGTGATTCCCCACAAAGACGTCTGGCTCAACTGATTTTTACAAGTGTGTCAAGACAGTTCAATAGGGAAGGAATGCTATTTCTTTATGGCTCTAGACAGTCTTTGATTCTGATCGGACCAGTCTTGGTCACATGCACACCCCTCAACCGAGCACTGTTGCTGGAGAGGTTCAGTTCTCACTCGAGCCTGGGTCATGTGTCCTTCCATCTCTGGAGCTGGATGTGGGCAATTCAACATGAACCACGTGGTCTGAGAGTGATGAAGGGGCATGACTCAGAGGGAAACAGTTGCCAGACTGTGACCAACTCTCTTAGCAGAAGAACGGATCCTGGGAAGACAAAAACAATAGATGTCCATACTGCAAGAGAGTGGCTTTCCAAAGGGGGCTTGTGGGGTAGAGTGAGTCAGAGTGAAAGGCATCTGGGTGTTGGGCTGAAGCTCGGGGTCACCAGACTGAAAATTCACCAGCTGCACCTGCTTTACTGAACACTTACGACAAAAACTGTGCAGTCCCACCCGACGCCCAGGGGTGCAAACATCCCTGGCAATGCAGGATATGACTCCCGGGGATGAATCTGGACCCGGCATCGTGGGACTGAGAGTATCTTCTTGAGCAAAAGGGGGATGCAAAATGAGACGAAATAGAATCAGTGGCTGAGAGATCTCAAATGGAGTCGAGAGGTCACTCTGGTGGACATTCTTATGCACTATATAGATAACACCTCTTAGGTTTTAATGTATTGCAATGGCTAGAGGTAAATACCTGAAACTACCAAACTCCAACCCAGCAGTCTGGACTCCTGAAGATGATTATATAATAATGTAGATTGCAAGGGGTGACAGTGTGATTGTGAAAACCTTGTGGATCACACCCCCTTTATCTAGTGTATGGATGGATGAGTAGAAAAATGGAGATTAAAAACTAAATGACAAATAGGGTGGGATGGGGGGATGGTTTGGGTGTTCTTTTTTCATTTTTATTTTTTATTCTTGTTCTGATTCTTTCTGATGTAGGGAAAATGTTCAGAAATAGATTGTGGTGATGAACGCATAACTATATGATCATAATGTGAATAGTTGATTATACACCATGGATGATTGTATGGTATGTGAATATATTTCAATAAAACTGAATTTAAAAAATAAAAAACAAACAAAAAACCTGTGCAGTCCCAAAAGGGCCTGGGAGCAGTGGAATCATAAGGCTGCATGATTCCACAGGGAGATTTATTTAACCAACCTGCAAGCTCTTTAATCACCAGAGCAAACTTGCCGATTGGTGTGTAAGAGGTAGTGCCTACCCACTGAAGTTTGGGGCTGTTCTGTGTCATGTTCACTTGTACAACCTGAGAATCACCTAAGTTCATCCAGGTCACCCCTTGCAGAAACTCACCTCAACGCCTGTGCTGGTTTGAATCTGTTATGTTCCCCAGAACCATGTTATTTTAATCCAATCTTGTGGGTGCAGATTTAGTGTGGGTGGAATCTTTTGATTAGATTGTTTCCACGAAGATGTGACCCACCCAATTGAGGCTTGGACCTTTTGATTAGATTATTTCCAAGGGGATGTGTCCCCACCCATTCAAGGTGGGTCTTAATTAATTTACTGGATTCCTTAAGAGAGCTCAGAGCCCACACAGATCCAGACACTTGGAGATGCAGACAGAATGATGTTTGGAGAGAAGCTTAGACAGGGACATTTTGTAGAAAGCCATTTTGAAACTAGAACCCAGGAGACGAAGGACAAGCAGTCAGCACCATGAGCCTTCCCATGTGATGGAGGAACCCTGGATGCCATCAGCCTTTCCTCAGGGAAGGTACCAACCTCTTGATGCCTTTGGAGGAGAGTTAGTCCTCCAACTTTCATCCACCCCTTCTTTCTTGGTCTTGAAGAAGAACCACTCACCATTTCCTCTGTAAACATCCAGTAGGTACTTGAGAATTAAAATATCATTTATCCTTCTGCCCCCTGATACACTGAATAAGCATCAATTGAGCACCAATTAGGAGCCACTTCCCCCGCTGGTTGCTGTGGTCAAGAGATGAATAAGATAAGGTCCCTGCACCAGGAGCTCCAGTTCAGTGGGAAGGAAAGAGAAGTCTAAATAAATGATTATTGTATACTGTGAGGTGATAGAAATGCCAGAGCAGAGTTGGAGAGCAGAGAGGAAGCAGTGATTAGCACTAGGAATGGAGAAGACAGAGGAGTGCAGAGAAATTAAGAGAATACAGAATAAGCAAGAAGAAGAAAAAAAAAAACACTAAATATTTTGGTACCCTGCCGCAGTTTTCCTGAATATATATTACACAATTGTTTTGTAACTTGCTTTTTGGCCTTGAAATGTCATGAACTTTTTCAGTCCTAAGTATTTTCCTCACCAGGTTTAATGGCTAATAGTATTTTATTGAATGTTTTTGAGGGTCTTTGAGAGAGCACATTAAATAGCACTCCTCTCTCTCAATTGAGAAACAAGACACCCCATGGAGAACCAAAACGTCATCCTTATTAATAATTAAGACTAAATTAACAGATGTAGCTTACAAGGTGAGACAAAGTAGACTTGCTGTCTGTTCCTCTGTAATGACCTGGGATCAATGCACCTGTTCTAGTTTGCTAATGCTGTCAAAAACAGATTGGCTTTGATTAAAGGGGTTTATTTGGTTATGAAGCTACAGTTTTAAGGCCATAAAGTGTCCATGGTAAGTCACCAACAATCAGGTGCCTTCACTGGAGGATGGCCAGTGGTGTCCAGAAAATCTCTGTTAGCTGGGAAGGCACATGGTTGGCATCTGCTCCAGAGTTCTGGTTTCAAAATGGCTTTCTCCCAGGATGTTCCTTAAAAAGTTACTCTTAGTTGCTCTTGGGGCGTTTTTCCTCCCTTGGGTTCTCCAGAGCAAAAGCGTGCTTTCAACAGTCATCTTCAGACTGTTTCTCAGCTGCAGCTACTCTCTCAGCTCCTGTACATTGTTCAAAGTGTCCCTCTTGCCTGTAGCTCCTCTTCAAAATGTCACTCTCAGTGACACTGAGTTCCTTTTGTTTGTCAGCTCATTTATATGGCTCCAGTGATTTAATTTAGACCCACCCTGAATGGGTGGGGTTATACCTCCATGAAAATTATCCAATTAGAGTCATCATCCACAGTTGGGTGGGGCGCATTTCCATACAAACAAAGTCATCCAAACATTCCAACTTAATCCCCACTAATATGTCTGTACCACAAGATTGCATCAAAGAATATGGCTTTTGGGGGACATAATACATTCAAACTGGCACAGCACCTCAGGGAAAGTCTGAGTCTGTAGAGCAGACACACTCACCCCGTCTGTCCTCAAAGACCCTGCCGGGGAAGGAGAAGGGAGGGAGCCACATGCTCTGAGCAAAGGACTTTTGATCATCTCCACCCAATGCCTGTAACCCACCAACCCAGGAAACCCACTCCCCCTTCCCCAGGAAGGAGGAAAGAGTGGGGAAAGGAGCCAGCGGGGTTAAGGAAAATCCCATGAAAACTAGAGAGGAGACAAGGCATCCCCTCTGATGTACATATGCATGACCTATTATTTATTTAACCAATCTCTGCTGCTTTACATTTGGGTTGTTTCCAAACAACATTGAAATTAAATAGCTTTGTAATTAATCTTTGTGTACATTTATGATAATTTCCTTAAGAGAAATTCCTCAAAGTGGGGTTGCTGAGCCAACAATATTAACATGTTGAAGCTTTTGATACACAGAGCCACATCCTCTTGCTAGAAAGTTTGTATCAATTTACACTGCCTCTAGCAGTGTATGAGAGCACGTTTCCTTAACACTCACCCTGGCTGCAGTAATCCTTTTTTTGTTTCTGTTTGTGAATTTGATGGGCAAAACATCTGCACCTTGGCATTACTGTGATCTGGAGCAGTGTTCATGGAGTTTTCCTGGAGGACCAAGGGGATAGGACATGTGAGAGAAACTGTACTTCTAACAAACTGAACAATGTTTCCAAAGCCTAGAACTGTGTAACCATCTGGGTTCCTTCTGCTTTTGTACATGCATCTCTTCCAACCATGGAGGCATCACAGTGCTGGAGAAAGATGTTGACTCTGGGGAAATACAGTTGCTTACTGGTTCTATGTCTGGGGGCAGGATGAGCCTAACTGTCCCTGTTGTAAATGGAACTAAAGAACCCCTGGCTTTTGAAAGAGAGCCAGAGTGTACAGGTACAGTGCCTGGCCACAGAGGAGAATGAATACATTATAATCATTGTGGAATCATCTTGGTGAGCAGGAAGTCTCCTCCCTCCCCTCCTGATTCCACTTCCTTCCCATCCTAACCTGTTTATCCGTCCCTCCTGACCACCACAGGGAAGTGGATGACTGAAGAGGGATTTGGGCATTCCAGGGCATTCTGAGCGGCCCACCATCTAGTAGCCTCCATGCCACCATGATCGCTCACACCTAGTAAAGTTGGCCCATCAATCTGTCATTGCACAGTTCTCCGTGTCCCTGTCCCCCGCCACTGTAGGTCCCAGAGCTGATCATGAGTCCTCAAGACCCTCTGGGATGTGCTCTCACACCTGTGTGGCATCATTGCCAGGTGTCCTTCCCCATCCCCACTCTCACCAATAAAAAGCTAGAGCTGGGCAAGGAATGACCACCCTCTCCCTGCACTTTGTTTGACTCTGGCTCCCCGCCTGCAAACTGTCTGCGTCTTCAGACAGACAGTCCTCAGGATCCTGAAGAGTCAACCTAGAAAGGGTCCCACAGGTGTCCTGGTGCAGGAGGGAGGCCCAGATGCAGCCTCAGCCGCCCTGTCCCTCGTCCCGGGCCCTCCTCCTCTGGGAGCTGCTTGTCTCAGGTTTTTTTTAACCCTCTTTGTTTGCTTGTTAATAAGGAAGAGAAAGTCGGAAACCTACTTACAACTGTCCCCTCTGATGATCAGAAGCAGCCTGAAGAGAGTTGGGAGATAAAAGCCGCTAAGATACCGGGTCTGTCCCCACTCTGGGTAGAGAGCTACCAAGCCGGCTGGAGAGCAAAGCAGCCCTTGGTTTCTGGAACAAGTGCTCATCTGAGCAGCGCCTTCTTGCCATCAGCAACATGGGGGGTGGGCAGGGGGATGCGTGTGCCACAGGAGGGCTCCTGGTCAGTGTCACAGCTACGCCTGCAACTTTCTCCCTGCAGGGCATCCCTGCCACCAACAGCTCTTGGCATTTATTGATTTATACACTTACTTGTATTCACCACCTGCATAGGTACCCATTTAAATCATCTGTAAACTGCAGCTGCAAATAAATGACCCACTGAAGAGCTCATCCCTAAGGTGGCCTCCCCAGGAGAGGCCTGGGCTCCTTGCTCAGTACTCATCGGAGGTTTACTGCAGGCTGGTGAGAAAACATTCCAACGGCACCCCAAGGCCCTGGCCTGGTGGGTGCCTGCCATCTCCTTTCAACAGATGTTCACGGAGAACTGACCGAGGAGTCCCTGTGCACCGCACTGGGGAACATGCTCAGATGCAGGAGACGCTGCCACTGGTCTCAAGGAGTTTGAACTCAGGCCAGAAGGAAGATGCCCCAGGAGAGGAGCAACGCGGAGGAAGGTGGCGGGAGTAGCACAGGGCTGGCCTGCGTGGGGGCTGGTGTGGGGTAAGAGCTCCCTCCCTCTTCCCCCGGAGACTCTGATGTGCCCCGGGGCTTCTCCATCCTGGACCTGTCGCATCAGCCCACAAACGCATTCCAGCCCCGCTCCCCGCTGCTCCCCCTGCTCCCGGCTCGCTCTCCACCCTCCTGACCTGAAACGAGCAGCCTCCTTCTCCCCGATAGCCACACTTGCTACTTCCTCTGCCTGGAACACTTTCCTCCTAGCTCTCCACAGCTAATTCCCCTCCTCCTCGAGTTCTCAACTTGGGTGTCATCTCCTCACAGCTCTTGTCCCCACCCACGCCAGCCAAGGCACATTCTTGCCAGCGCCACCGGTCTGGCCATAACCCATCCTGCTTATTCCTTTCCCGGCACTGGTCAGAACCTGCAGTGAGCATAGACTTTCGGGATTCCTTGTTTCCCGCCACTCCCCTTCTAAAACCGAAGCTCCAAAAGGTAGAGACCCCACCCCCTGCCATCACTGTTGACTGGCTCCCAGGCACTTAGAGAAGGGCCTGACTCATCCTGGTTACTCAGAAGCTGCTTGTCATTTCTCGTGTGCCTCACCCACAACCTGAGGGCCGCGCTGCAAGTGCCCGTGGATGGGCTCCTGAGGGTCCCGGACAGTATAGATTTGGATGCAGAATTTTGCATGTGTGAGCATGTTCCTGGGACGAGAGCCCATGGCTACCTTCAAATACCCAAAGGGATCTGACACCCCACCGTCCCCCAAACAGGGAGAAACCTCTGGAGGCTTTTGTAACACCACAGGTGTTATGGGGAAGAAAAGGGCCTGTTCTTAGGGTCGGTGTTTTTCAGCCAGAGAATCCCTCCTTGTGACTCCCAGGAGCCCCACCAAGGACTCAGGGTCACCATGGGGGGGGGGGTGACAGAGTTTGCATTCCAGGCTCCCACCTATATCTCATTTAGGGGAATGTTTCCTTTTGCTTTGGGAAAAGGGAGGAGGAGGTGGAGTGGGTGAAAGCCCTTCTAGGAAGTTTTTCAATTTTAGTTCAGCCTATTTGGACAGAGATTAAAGGAGAATCTGCTTTCCAAAGTATTTATTTCCATTCAGCTATTCCAAAGTCTGGGCAAGCGCAGCCTGAGACCGTCCCATGCTGCAGAGCCCCTGTCCATTCTGAAGGGGGCTGAGGAGAAAGGGCCTCTGGGACATGGCCCCACACCCTGAAAAAGTCCAGGAAGGGATCTTAATAGGAACCCTTCAGTGAGCCTTCAAGCATCTGACCTGCTGGGCTTCCCCTGCCCTGGGCTGACCGCTGTGGCTGAACTGGCCCTTTCGCCTGGAGAAGGCAGAGGTGAAAGGCGGCAGAGGCACCCGCCCCCGGGTTCCAGGGCACCAGCTGCCAGGCATGAGTAGCCCAGGGCAGTCTGTTTGGGTTCCCCCAGGGTGAGGATCCTCCTTGCCCGGTGTCCTCCGTGAATCCCGCAACCCCGGTAGACTGGCTGGCATCGCCTGGAAGGAAGTGGGTAACCCCAGCGTGCCCTAAGCAGGAAAGGGCAGGAGAGCTGGAAGGAGCAGCCTGTGCAGGATACCGTCACGTCTGGGACTTTGAGGCCTGCAGGTACAGTGGAGCTTCATTTCTGGACAGCTGCTCAACCTGTGTGATGGCTCTAAGGTCCCAGACAAGCTTCTGTGGCTGCCCGGCCCGCCCTCCCGGCCTGGGGGTCTCTCCGGCAGCCGTCAGTTCCCGCCCAGCCCGGTGCGCTCGGTGAAGGGGCCTTAGAGGAGCCGCGTCTCCCTCCAGGGCGGGGGTGGAGCAGACGCACCCTTGGGGCCTGGGTCTCCCCTGACTCCACAGGCGGGCACTCTCTGGCTCCCCTGTCCTGAGGTGACTGCCACCCCAAAGGGTTCCCAAATCAGGCCCTTTTCCTGGCGTTCTCACACTCATCAAAGGCAACAGTAAGTGGAAATGGAGAAAAATTTGCTGATCACAGTTACAGGTAAATGGTGTGAGAATTTTATTGAAAGTAACTTTCCTTACAGTTTGTTATTTTACATTTAGTCTGACTTTTATCTATATTTTATTTCCCCAGGATGAATCTTTTGCTTCCAAACAAGTGAAAGGCCATATTTAAGATAAAGCCCCAAAGTTTACTTTTTATTGACTCTTCACCAGTTATATTATTCCTAAATTGCGATATACATCTCATGGAAAATTTTGACTCCTGTATTTGACATTGGAATTGAAAGGGCACTGGACCATTCTTAAGCAATTCAAGGAGAATTGTTTTCCCAAATTCTTACATACAGATTTTCACTTAACAAGACGCCCCTTCCAAGAAAGAAACTGTCATAGAATTTGGAAGTTCCTTTTTTTTCCAAGGTGGTAACATTCTGATTTGAATTCTTACTTAATTTTTTAAAAAAGGAGGATGTTCATGGTCAGTAAAACCCAAAGCATTCAGCATATAAAAGGGTGAATATTCAAAAGTAAACTGGATTTTCTGATATTGGAGGCTTCTGAGACACAATTAGTGCTCCGAAAGCAAATTTATTAACCACGTGAACTTGCAAAAGGTCAATTCAAATAGAACCCTTATAATGAAAATATATCAACCTTTTTTTTCCCCTCCTTTCCCCCAAATCCAGTTTTGGGGTTAAATTAAATTAAAAGTTCTCTGGTTAAGACAGTCAGACTTTTAAAAAAATAAAGTTGCCAAATGTTCTTTGCCTTAAGACGAGTATCATGAGATAGGAGAAGAGGAAAGCTAAGGGAAAACAACCCTCTGTGAGCTGTATATTCATAAAAAGAAGCCATTTGGCGTACGGCACAGGGGCCGCCGGGCTGCAGCTGGGAGCTGGGGCCTCCTTCCATGCGAGGGGCAGCCGCGACACATCAGCCGGACGCCCGTGTGCCAGCCCCGTGGGGACAGTGGACATCGGGAGCTGGAGTGCGGACGAGAATGTGCAGTGCCACTCATTCTCCTCTCCATTAGAAAATTGCCGACATTTAAATTTTCCATACTTTTTCAAGTCATTTCCTGGATAGAAAGTGCAAAAACCAGACTGTAAGTTTCAAAATTAGACACCTGGCAACCCACTTCGTCCCTAGATTCTTGCGCGGCACCTGCAACATCTTATTTGTGAAATCGAAGTGGAACAAAAGATAAACGTCACTGGCTCATTTGAAGAGAACACTTCGAGTCCCGAGCATTCGACTGTCTAGCTCAGTTCTGCATCTAGCTGAATTCTGCGTGTAAGAAGAGGGAGGATATGTAACCAATGGCTCACCGATTTCTTAGGGCAGTGGATGATACCAGTTTTTCCTCTTTACTTTCCTATTATTTGAAAGAGCATAGTGAAAAGATTGTTAAATCATAATTACTAAAAGGCTTAAATTTAGTCATTTTATTGTGTCACTTTTCATGTCATCCACCCCTTAAAGAGAAAACCTTATATATTGTTAAACTCTTCTTTAATTTGTTTATTTTAAATTAAACTGTTCATGAGGCTAGCACATTGAGAATTCTTCCTAGGAGGAAATGCTCTTGGTGGGACAAATACACCTGTGTGTGTTATTCTTACATGGGTTTAAATGTCATGGACCGTAAGAACGTCATCACATCCTGAAGGAATTTTACACTTACCCTGTGTAAAGGGCCTTTGCAGAGACCCAAGGTTGGTGAGTGGAGGTGATGGCCGGAATCAGAGGGTGAGATATTGCGTGGAGCTTGGGACAAACCAGTCACCTTCCTCTCCCCTTGCAGATGAGGTGAGGACCAGGGACAGGGCGTCCACCTCAATGATGGACTGAAGCATTGGGAGCCTGGATTTAGCATGAGGCAGTGAGTGGCTTCTGGAAGCTGAAGGCAGCTGATGAAGAGGAAGGTCTAGTAACGATTATGTCCACCCCTGAGGCCGCTGAGGGATCTAGACCAGATGTGAGCTGCTGTGGAGGGGCTGAGTGGTTCCTAGAACCAGCGTCTGATTCAGTCACAGACGCACTACACCTCTGCTGGGAGATGGCCACGTTACAGAAACCCAGGGGAGACGGACAGAGGAGCCCAGACCAAACCTAAGTGGGTGGCTCAGGTACCCCCAGAGGACCAGTGGGGCCATCAAGAGGCCCACACTCGAAAACTGGACTAAGAATTTTCTGAGAAGTACTAAAGATTATACCAGATCTGGAAGGCCAGGATATCTTTGTGAAGCATCCATCATTCTAGATCCTATATTAATTTTGTCAGTTTTTAAATAGACTTTGATTTCTAGGTTATTCTTCAAAAAACAAAAACACACACACACAAAACTATCAAGGATGAAGTAGTTGGTTTTCACAATGAAAAGTCTGTGAAGAGTGGCCAATGTCATAGCCCAGTTTGGTGGTGGTGAGACAGTGGTCCCAGGACTTGCTGGAGGATGAGGAAGGGCAAAGGAAGGCGCTGGCCCTGCAGCCCCTTGGGACTTATGAATTGGTCAGAACACTTGAGGTCTCGCGGTCAATGCAGAGTGCCTCCCTGTCTATCGCTAGCAGATGGCATCCAATTTGTGTTAAATGTGTACATTGCAGACCCTAAGATTTCTAAAAGTGTAAGCAGTTGGGTGTACTTTCTGTTTAAGTCATAGCTTTTAAATTTGGCTACCAAGCCATGCTATTCCAGTCTGGCAAGATGGTGCCATGGGGAGTGCTAGCCTGGCTTTGCTGGAAGTCAGGAATGAGTTAAAAATAGGTGATTAGGAACTAATCATGGTGATTACTAAAAATGAACTGAGCTTTCATCAGAGCTTATGTATATCTGATGGTGATCACCATAGAGCTTTATGGCCACTGCAAATGTCTTCAGAATGTGCTAGTAAAAAGCATATGCACCAGATGTGAAAAATGCACATTGCTTATTTGATAGATTAAATGCAATCCTGACTTGATCTCTCTATTACTGATGTTTATGAGTCTGTGGTGTGTGTGTGTGTGTGTGTGTGTGTGTGTGTGTGTGTGTGTGTGTGTGTGTAAGCCATCTGGTATCTCAAAGGTTGGGACCCTGGTAAATCTGCTGTAGAATATCTGCTGTAGAAAAAGCTAAATTACCTAAGTTGTTATAAATTTTATGGTATGGTGAATCATCAGAATTTTTACAGTATGCTTTTGAATTCTTCATCCATAGATCTCCTACTATGTAGAACATTATTATATATAGGATTATGTCTTATATGTCTTTGTAGCATCTGTATTTAACACAGCATCTGACTCCCAGCTGGCATTCAATAAAAATGTGTTGAATAAATTAATGAATGAATGTTAGAGACAATCACATTTATCTTTAGTGAGAGCTTTGCTGTGTTGATCATCACTGTATTCCTACTTCCTAGTCAATGCTTGGCATATAGCAGGTGCTAGATAAATTATATAGATACACTAAGTATAAGAGAAATAGATAAATTTAAAAGACCTTGGGGTCTAATGAAGAATGGGAGAAAGAAGGAAAGTGACATTTATTTAATGAATTTACTGGTATGGATGCATAAAATATGTCACATTGGATTTTGAATACATCAGCACAACTTTATTGTAGAAGAAGGTTGAGTGAAACAATAAGCAAATGAGTAAACTAGGACTCATATCTGGAGGCAATGTGACAAAGCAAAAAATATAGTTTCAGAATTTGATAAATTTCGTAAATTTCTGGCTCGGCTATTTATTCACTATGCTCACCTTGGATGAGCTCAGGTTCCTTGTGTGGAAACTGGGATTTTAATACCTACCTTGACGGATTAGAGAAAATACATTTGCTCAGTGCCTGGCCCACAGTACTAAGTGGTTTATACCCAGGTCCAGTTGAGGGCTGAGCATGAGGAAAACTCTGGAAGAGAAATGTTCAAATTGCACAAAGATGGAGGGTCATCTGAGTTAAAGCAATGGGCATATTTTTTGATGGCATAATTGTCTCCAAGTCAGATGAGTCTTACAGAACCACGCTCATACTTGAGTTAAGATGGCTAAAATTTACAGTTGCAGGTGCCATTTGGCATGATTGTTATGAAGTTAATATCCCTGCACATTTGGTTGCATCTAAGAGACAGATTCCTTTATTCATTCCAAAAATACTTATTAGGCAACTACTTTGGATTTGGTCCTTTCTGGGCACTGAGGGTACAGCAGTAGGCAAAACAATCAAAACTCCCTGCCCTCGTGGCACTTACATGCTAGTAGGAAATGGCAGAAAATAAAATAAACAAGTAAGAGAAACTGGGTTAAAAGGTAATAACATCTTTAAAAAAAAAAGGTAATAACTTCTATGGAGAAAACAAAGAAGAGAAGTGAGATTTGGGGAGATAAGCAATTTAATGGAGTTTCAGCCTCACTGAAACGGTGACTCTGGAAGGCACAGTGAGTCACCTGGCTCCTGCAGGAAGAGCATTCCAAGCAGGGAACAGCATGTGCAAAGGCCCAGAGGCAGGGAGGAGCCTGGCCCTGTGGGGGCAGGGGTGTCCATCTGAAAGCACTAAACTCTGCTGATCTCTAACACTATATCTTAAAGCCCAAACAACAATGGATTTCCCCTTACTCTTCCTGTCATCTGACTTGCCACCACCTTTAGAACATAACCATTCTGATTGTGGTTTGGTCCTTGTTCCGGTTTGCTAATGCTGCCAAATGCAGAATTCCAGAGATGGACTGGCTTTTATAAAAGGGGGTTTATTTGGTTACAAAGTTACATTCTTAAGGCCATAAAGTGTCCAAGATAAAGCATCAACAATTGGGTGCCTTCACTGGAGGATGGCCAATGGTGTCCAGAAAACCTCTGTACGCTGGGGAGGCACATGGCTGGCATCTGCTCCAAAGTTCTGGTTTCAAAATGGCTTTCTCCCAGGATGTTCCTCTCTAGGCTGCAGTTCCTCAAAAATGTCACTCTTAGTTGCTCTTGGGGTGTTTGTCCTCCGGAGCAAAAGTCTGCATTCAAAGGCTGTCTCCAAAATGTCTCTGTGAGCTGCAGCCCCTCTCTCAGCTCCCATGCGTTCTTCAAAGTGTCCCTCTTGGCTGTAGCAAGCTCGCTCCTTCTGTCTGAGCTTATATAGTGCTCCTGTAAACTAATCAAGGCCCATGCTGAATGGGCAGGGCCACACCTCCATGGAAGTTATCCAGTCAGAGTTATCACCCACAGTTGAGTGGGGCACATCTCCATGGAAACAACTTAATCCAAATGTTCCAACTTAATCTCCACTAATATGTCTGCCTCACAAGATGCATCAAAGAACATGGCTTTTTCTGAGGGACGTAATATATACAAACCAGTACTGTCCTTGTACCCAGACATGTGCCATAAGCTGAACTCAAACCACCATGCTTCCCTTTCTGTATTTTTTTTACAGACATCATTTATCATGTGCTAGGTGATTTTTAAGACCTTTATAAATATAAATTCATTTTATCCTCATTAACAATCCTGAGGTTGTTATCCCCATTTTATAGGGAGGTAAACTGAGGAACAGAGAGGTTAGATAACTTGTCTAAGATCACACAGCTAATAAACACAAGAGCTGTGATTTGAACCCAGTTGGTCTGCCTTGGTGTCCGTGCTTTTGACCTCTGCACTAAGCTGCTTCTGCCAAGGGCATGTTCCCTCCCAGTGGTGTGTGGGCTGCTCAGACAGACTCACAGCAGTCATTTCTGCTCACTTCTTCCCACGCTATATTCAGCGACACCATTTTGCTAACTTGAAATTGGCTGTGGTGGGAGAATTTACACCATGGAAACTGGCAGAGGCTACACCTCAGGGCTTTCCATCCGGGAGAGCTGGTGGTTAAACATTTACCAGCACACCACTGAGCCCTCCCCATCTTTCGAGTCCACCTCCTCCTTGAAGCATCCCCTGACTGAATCCCACCAGGCACCGATTTCTCAGGTTCCACCTGGGCACTCTGTCATTGCTGTTGTCTCAGTGGGGCTAAGGGGTGCTGGACCTGCCTGGCCAGCGATGCTTAAGTGGTCTCAGGTCATTTGACTGTGGCAGAGTAACAGGAACACAGCATTTGCAATCGGGTAGGGCTCTGAGTTCCAACTTTGCCACATTTTGGACTGAGTGAGGTACAAGGCCTCTGGTGACCCATTTTCTGTCTCTGTCCATTGGTTTCCTTCATTCATAAAATAAGACATGATAATTCTTATCTCCTGTGAAGCCTGGCTGAATGTGGCCAGAAGCAAATGCAAACTCCTGTCACTGCCTCCCAGGTTCCACATTGCTGCCTGCCTGGCAGACTCCATCTGTTGCCACCCACACTTGGCTCATGAAGCTCCAACACATCCCCTCTTAGGACCTTTATTTGCTTTTCCTTCTGCTTTAAATGCTCTCCCCATAGAGCATCAAAGGATGGCTTCCTGCCTTTAGGTTTCTACTCAAAGGCCAGCCTCTTCCTTCTCACCTCCATCACCACCATTATCGTAGACTCACTACCACTCTTTCCTAGGTTCTTGTATTGTTTCCTTCACAGCACTTATCAGTACCTAAAATTGTCTAACTCATCTGTTTGTTGATGTTATGAGGTGATAACATCTCCCTCACTCATAGCCTAAGCTTCTGGATGGCAAAACACTGCTTTATTTATCTCTGGATCTCCCCACCCCTCAGCACTTAGAATATCAGCCATAAAAGAGCTTCAGTAAAAAAATCTGTTGATTGAAGGACCAACATACGTTCAGTTCCAAGCACAGAGATAGCCACGAAATGATTGTTCGACACACACCAGCTGCTATTGCCACTGTTTTGCTAACCTTATCCCTGGGTGGTAAATTCCCTGAGAATCAAGATAAGAGTATCTTTTGATCATTTGTAATCTTGCAGAGTAGAGATCAATGGGCACTTTTACCATGTGCACAGCTGGGTCTGTGTCTGGTCAGGTGTAGAAACGAACTACCCCCATCACCCCGCAAGACCCAGGCACATACTAGCTGAGGGGTAGGGTGGATGAAACAGAAGTTGCATCATCAAATATTCATCAAAGGCTTTCGATTTGCAAACTTGCAGTTCTTGCAGGCACAGAGCAAACCATGCTCTTTCAAGTGGTATCTGGCAAGGCCTGCAGCCTGTCATTGAATGGTTAGTGGGAATGTGTGGGCAGAGCGAACACTGCTGTTGAAATAAGAGTGTAGAGTTTCCTGGCCTTGGAGCACTTTCTTAACTCTTTGCATTTCTGCTGCAGTGGTCAAAGGAGAGACTCTTCCCAGTCGTCAACCTACCTTTTAGGTTTTAAGGTGTCCAGCATTTTACCTGGGGATCACCAACCTGATAATTATTCATTCAGATACCTCCTGCTCTTCTGGGGTCACTTCCCTAAACCTCAGTATTTTAAGAGAGCTCAGGAATTTATGAGCTGCCCCTGATCAAGTGGCTTATAATTTTTATGACATCCAAGTGGACAGTGGTACATGAGAGGCCTAAGGAAAGCCACGCTAACCCTGGGGGAGGTAATACAGGCATTTCCTGGGCTGGATCCTGTTTATTTGTTAATCAGTTGGGGCACTTACCAGGATTAGGGCACAAGCTGTATGAGCTGTGCTGACAGCTCTCTTCCCCCATACCTGACAATGTCCATTGTATGGCTCTCTTTGTGTTCAAAGCACTTTACTCATCCTAATTACAATCATTGCCTGATACAAGTTGAGCAGTTTGGATTCTAAGTTGTGAAACTTCTGGTGGATGAAGCATCGGGGAGTAGGATGTCCTTCCCTGCATCTGTTCAGGAGGCATTTTTGGTTTGCTGTGACAGGCTTAAGTGAAGATATGGAACGTGGGGCTTGGGTGAGCAGTGGGTCCCTGGAGGAGATGGAGTCCCAGATAGTCAGGCACTGGCTGTCTCCCTCTGACATCTGCACTGAGGAGGAAGAGGAAGAGGAGGGGACACTGCTTCGGGGACCAGCTGTGATAAAAAAAATAAATAAAAACAAAAACAAACCCAGGTGAGTTCACACTTCAGTGGATGTATTGTAAAGCACAAATTTTTTCAAGTTCTGTCTTGACATCTCTGAGCTTCACAGGCTTCAAAGGCCTACCATGAGTTGCTCTGCTCCTGTCAGATATGCCCCCACCCAGAAGGAAGGCTCCCTACCAGGCCAGCTGTCCCATCCGCGGGGCCAGCTGCACCCCACCCAGTGCTCAACCTAAAAGCCTTCAGGACCCTGCCAGCCGGAAGAATTCTTCAAACAAGCCAACCACATCCTCTGCAGGAACCAGGGGACACCCCTCCCTCTTGTCACTACCAAACCAAGCTGCATCCCACAGCCCTTGAGGCTCCCTCTGCCCCGGAGTGTGTTCCCTGTATGACCTTGCGGGGTGTGTGGTATCCTCCTTCCTCGGGCTGTGAGTACCTGTGACGGACAAACTGCCATGATCTCATCTGTCCAGTGGTGGGTGTTGTGTGTTTGGCCATCCCCAGACCCTTAGGGTGAGTGTGAA
>PVKY010001934.1:0-28508 GCA_004027775.1 Bradypus variegatus | reverse complement strand
CAGTGGCACAAACCGTTTGTCATGTTTTTTCACAAAAATTTCCTTCATTATGAAATGTTCCTCAAAAACATGATTTTAATGACTGTGTAATACTGCCTGTTTTGTTTTTTGTTTGTTTGTTTTAGATTTAGCATTTCCTTGCGGTTGGAAAATTAGATTGTTTCCAAGTATCTGTTATTATACACAATGATTTGATGCACATTTGTGAACATGAATCTTTACACATTTTGAGATATTTTTTAAAGTATGTTTCCGAGGCAGAGTTACGGAATCAAGTCTTTTTAAGGCTCCCAGTGCGCTTGACGCAATTATTCTCCGGGAAAGGAAGCACACGCATTTTCCCCGTGCTCTCCCTCTCTCACCATTAATGGGTATAAGTATACTTTAAAAAAAATAAGAAAGAAAGAAAACAGCTTTATGGATTATGGAGGTATAATTCACATACCATAAAACTCACCCATTTAAGTTCAGTGGGTTTGAGTATCAATATCTGATTTTAGAATATTTTCATCACCCCCAAAGGAAACCAGGTGTCATGAGCAGTCACCTCCCCTTCCTCACCTCCCTCCCCAGCCCTAGGCAACCACCAGTCTACTTTCTGTCCCTATAGATTTGCCTATTCTGGACATTTCATATAAATGAGATCATACAATATGTGGCATTTTATGATGTGCTTTTTCACACAGAATAACATTTTCAAAGTTCATCCATATTGTAGCATGTGTCAGCACTTTGTTCCTTTTTGTCTCAAAATAATATTCCACTGGATAAATACCCCACATTTGTTTATCCATTCATCAGTAGATGGACTGGGGGGTTTACACTTCTGGTTTATTATGAATAAGACTGCTTATCACCATTAATGGGTATAAGTATTAATAAGTTGAACAAGTTTTTGTGAGTGTGTGTTTTCAATTCTTTTGGGTATACCTAAGAGTTGAATTGCATTCATACAGTTAACTCTGTTTTACCATATGAGGAACTGCCAGACTAGTTTCCAATACAGCTGCACTATTTTACATTTCCACCAGTAGCATATGAGGATTCCAGTTTTTCCACAACCTCACCAACACTTGTTATTGTCTATAGCCATCCTACTGGGTGAAAACCAGTATATCCTTGTGGTTTTGATTTGCATTTCTCTGATAATTTAATGATATTTGAACATGCCATTTTGCAGCTCTTCTTTGGAGAACTGTCTACTCAGATTCTTTGCCCATTTTCAAATTGGGTTGTGTTTTTATTATTGACTTATAAAATCTATTATTTTAAATCTCTGCCAATTTGATATTTTAAATTTGCTAATTTGCAGCTTTTATTATTTGTAAGGGTGATCGTTTTTCCATATATTACTGTGCACTTGAATTTCTTTTCTATTAAATTGTCTGTGATCGCTGCCCGTTTTTCCCTGGGGTATTTAGATGATGCTTAATTATGAAAAGCTTTTAAAAGTTTAATTTTAACCTAGTGGTCTTCTTCCAACACCCAGACAGGTAGAGGCCCCGGGATGTGAGTTAGGGCCACATTCCTTAACACTTATCTTCAGGTCCTGCCCACTGACCGGCTGTGGTTACTCCCTGGGAGTGGCCTGCTGGGGAGGATCCATCCCAGCTCTGCACACACCCAGCCTCTCCCACCTGCACCCACGCCACACCTACGGCCTGAACCCCAGAGAGAGAAAAAAGGGTTATCAACAACCCCAACCTTCTCAGGGATCCCCCATCAGTGGCTTTTGGGCTAGCCAGCCAGAAACGAGTGTCGTTTCTCTTTCCCCAAAGACTTCTCAGCAGGTCAGCTCTACTTGCCCCCCAACCTGATTTTCCATGTCTCAAAAGGATACTTTCCCCAAGTTCAAACTGCATAGATATTTAGAATCTGAGTTGGAATGGAACTCAAAGTTAGGATCTTTAAAACCATTAAAAGATCCCTGATTTAAAAAAAAAATCAGAAAATGGTCTTTTTCTATTATAGAAATAGAAATATCTTTAATTTAAGCTAATTTAATATCAAAGGGCTAAAATCATTGTCAACTGCTTTCCACCTCCTAAAATGACTACAAAGGGATGTTCCAATGTGACTCAAAATTATCATGGTTCACCAACGCTGTGTTTTATTTTACAGGGAAGCTTCAAGAACTAAGCCCTTTACGTACATTCCCAAGCCTGCGATAAGCAGCCTTCCAGCTTAAGGGTAAGAACTTGTTGGCTCCTCCCGTGCTTTACCCAACTTCTGGCTGGCCCAGAATCACAATGCCCCAATAGGCCACAGATGTGGGGTCAGGTTTCTAGATAAGACACAGGAATGCTTAGGATTAAATATGACTGAGTAATTGGACCAAAACTACATTACTTTTTACTGACAGAGAGGAATGCCAGCCACTGCTGGAAACACCAGAAACGCCCATGAGGCTGTCTAGAAACTTCCCTGAGCTGGGAGAGGTGAAAGTGGACAAGAAGGCCAGAAACAACCCCTGGCATCCCCAGAGGCTGTGAGCCGTCCACTGGCCCGTTAGGGGTTCCTCTGCTGGTGGGGACCCACAGCGATCGCCCATGCCTCAGTTTCCCCTGGTCTCTTCAAATTACAAGGCCCTAGCCCTGAACAGGCTGCAGACCAGACCCTGCAACTTTGTGGCTGAGTTGGGTTCAGCATGGGATGTAGAGAGCTGCTCCAAAACTGAAGTGAATGTTTGTGCCCAGGTATCGGGGTGGCACGGTCACCCTTGCCCGGCCTGGGAACAAGGGGCCCCAACTGAGTTGTCCTAACCTCGAGGGGGTCACTGTCTACAAGCCCTATGGTGAAGTGAGTCTTTCCCCTATCCCAAGTCTGGCTGGTTGCCATTCCTATTTGAGGGCCAGGTATTTCTATCACTCTTGAAATGTGGAAGGACAGTTCAACAGCCAACACCCAAGAAAAATAAGTACCAAGTAAAACCTTAGCTTCATAACACGCTTACTTAGTGGGCACCACTCTTTGTCAGACAGCCCAGGGGAGCCCTGGTACAATATCTCAGATCCCTCAATGCTGAGGCTGACACGTTAAAGTCAAGGCAGTAAGGGCTGGAGGTAGGAATAACCTCATGTCTTTCCTGCTGCTCTAAAATGAGGCAGCCTGAGCAGCGGCAATGGGTGGAAATGGCAGCCAATGGTGGTCGGGGGTGGCAGTCCATGCACCCCCACCTCCTTTCCAAGGGGATGAACCTGTGACTCATGCCTGCCCAGCTGGAAAAACAAGGCCTCAAGCCCCACAGCTTGGTTCAGGAGTGAGAGAGCCTGATGGAGGACAACCAGGTTCAACCAGAGCTCCAGGAAGAGGTTCATTTTCTCCCACTGCCCTTGAACCCAGGACAATGCAAGGCTGGGCAACTGCAGCCACGTATCACCTGCCCGGTAGTGCCTCCCCAGAAAGGGAGCCAACCCAGAGGCAGCAGAGTTGAGAAACTGGGTCTTGTCACCATCATTTGAGCCCTAGATAGGCCAGTCTTGAAGCCATCACTCTGGGCCCCTCAGTTACGGGAGTCTGTGCGTTCCCTTATGTGCCTTCACTATTTCTAAAACACAGATTTTAAATGTACAGTTTAAGGAGTTTGGACAAATATATACGCCTGTGTAACCCCCCCACTAATCAAAATATAGAAATGTTTGCCTATTGGAGAACTTCATGTAAGTGGAACCATAGAGTTATGTATTCTTTTATGTCTGGCTTATTATGCTCAAAATTATGAACTGAGATTTACCCATGTTGTTGCATCTATCAGTGATTTGTTCCTTTTTATTAGTGAGTAGAATTCCACTGCAGGGACGTGCCACACTGTGTCTATCTGTCTAAGCCATTCGGGATTGGGTTTTCTGGTGCTTGCAACTGAAAAACTCCCAACTAGAATGAATTCCCCTAGAGTGAAAACTCCCTCCAGGCATCAACACCCACCCACCCACCCTTAGCACACAGTCGAGTTGTTCATCTGGGAAACGAGCACTTAGGAACAGCAACTAGGCAAAAACTGGAGGTGCTTAATTAGGAAGAAAAGAAAGGACGTTTGACTTCTTCCCACAGAGGCCAACCCTGGGAAAGGGGCAAGGCCGGGCCACCCGGGGGGGAGATGCCAGGGAATGAGTGACGCCGGCCCTCACTGGGCTCTGACCTCCACCAGGAACCACACAAATAGACGGGTTTTCAGCAAGTGTTGGTCAAAGCGCAGGCTTGGGACGTGGAGGTCAGGAGCAAGGCTGGGAGGTGACAGCGCGGAGCCGGGGACCGCTTCTGCCCTGAGACCTCACGCAAGGCGTGGGAGGGCAGGTGCTTTCAGCCACTTCTCCGGGGTAAAGAGAGCCTCTGCCTTTCTCAGTCCTTCCTAGTTATGCAAGCCCTCACTTCACCACCAAACTCTGGAAAATGGAGTTGTATGTTTGTAAGTCAGCCAGAAGCTGTCAACCAGAAAGCACAGAAATAGCCTGCGATACCCTGCAATATACAGATGTGCCCAGTTTAACTTTCACCACGCAGCCGACTCAGGGCAGGCTGGATGGACAGAATCTTGCTTTTCCATGTCTATGAAAATTACAGCAATGAATCTGGCTCTTGCAAACAGCCCCCCTGCCCTTCCCTTATGTCCCAGCGCAGGGGCTAGACGGCAAGGCTGTCACCTCCCTCTGCATCCCAACCCATTCCCACGGGGTGAGGCCCTATGAATCCAAGACGGCTCAGTCACCTCCCTCTGCATCCCAACCCATTCCCACGGGGTGAGGCCGTATGAATCCACATTCAGCCGTAACGTTTTACTGGCTGGCTCCCCTCACTCAGTTCTACAAAGTCGTGTAAACATTTTCTGCATGCCAAGCACAGTCATTTTTCAACATGTTGAATAACAAAGCTTTTACTGTACCTCCATCAAATCTTACAATCACTGCAAAATTTACAATCACCAAATATTACAATCGCCAAAATTTCCATAAATCAAAAGTATTTCCATTTGCACACTGATGTTCAGAGAGGCATTATTCACAATTGCCAAAAGGTGGAAAACAGATAAACAAAATATGGTGAATACACACAATGGAATATTAGCTGTAAAAAGGAGTGACGCTCTGACACATGCTACAACATGGATGAACCCTGAAATATGTTGAATGAAATAAACCAGACACAAAAGGCCAAATATTGTTTGATTTCATGTATATAAAATAATTAGAACAGGCAAATTCATAAGTCAGAAATTAGAATACAGGTTACCAGGGGCAGGGATGGGGAAGGGGAATGGGGAGTTAAAGCTTAATTGGTTCAGAGTTTCTGTTTGGGATGAGGGAAAAGTTTGGGTCACGGAAGGTGGTAACGGTAGCACAATATTGGGAATGTAATTAATACCACTGGATTGAATACTTTAAATTGGTTAAAATGGGAAAATGTAGGTTGTATATATGTTACCAGAATAAAAACAAATTTTTAAACCATAGTACTGTACAATGCAAAGAGTGAACTTAATGTAAATTATGGACTACAGTAAATAATATAACATTGTAACAATTGTAACAACAGGCAAAACTGGGGTAGGAATAGGGAAGAACTCAGTACTTCCTGTGTGATTTTTCTGTAAATCTACAGCTGCTCTAATAAAAAAATTAATTAAAAAAAATATTTCCAGATCCAACCAATGACCCACTTATTTCAGCTGGTGGGATGCACTCACCGACAGTTAACAGTCCTTACCCAGGGAGTGTGTGTGATTTTAATTTGTACACTTCTGTATTACTTTTTCAACAACATGTTACTTTTGTGATACAGATAAGACTGAAGAAAAAGAAACTACTTCTAAAGTTGATGCTTTTGATCACCTGCCTTTTCCTCTTCTTTACAATCAAATTGAAACCTGGTATTTTCTAAGAGCGTATAACATAGAGAAAGTTCTGTGGGTCTGAGTGGAGAGGCCAGGAGAACTCACATCGGTCCCTCACGGTCTTTGTGTCCCTCATGCTGCAGGTGGGTGGCCTCGAGCCCAGCTAGCACGGCTCCCTGTCTACCCCTCCAGTCACCTGGGGGTGACGGTGGGCACGAGTGCACCTGCTGGGTGACTGCTCTCTAGCCACCTCCAATGCAGCCTTTGTGTCACGAGACTTTGGCACCCGAGCCAAAGGAGGAAGTGGTGATCGCCCAAAAGCCAATGCCCAGCAGGATCAGGTGATGTCCTGGGAGCTGTCCAAGTCGCCCCAGGAAACAAGGGACATTTACAGAGTTACAGCTCATCGTGTTGACTATCCTCTGAGTCACCCTGGAAGTTCTGTTTCAGGGTCCTCCCAGCCGGAAGCCCACCATGTGGGGAGGTGTTTGTCAGGAGGGCCTTCTGGGCTGCTGGTGAGCACCTGTGCAGCAGGCAGAGCCGCAGCGAGGCCATGGTCAGCCTTTACACCTGGCTCAGACTGTGGTGGGGTGCAGAGGAGGGGGCAGGGGTGGCGCAGAACCCTCAGGCTTCATACCATTCCTGGAAAAGGACTCAAGGTTCCAAAGGGATGCGTCCAAACAGCTGGGGGGACAACATAACGCCCCAATAAAGCCAGAACTGACAATCCCCTAAGACCCACATCATGCTCCTTGGACTCAGCAAAGCAGGCTTCCCCACAGACATGTTCTCATAAACGATGCACGCAGGTGTCTGATATGAAATTAGAACCCCATTAAGATGGGTGGTACAGAGAACTAACAAGGAGCTTCTGGGTTTAAAAAAAAAAAAAAAAGAATTCTCCCCCTTTCTTCTCTGCTAGAGGCTCCAAGAAGCCCAGAGTAAACAAGGACCATAAACGAGGACACAGTGAACTTTGGGGCCCTGTCCAGCCTCAAGGTTTCTGTGAACAAGAAACAACTTCTACAGCTACTGAGCAAAAACAATGGAGCTGAATTCATTTTGGGTCATTAGTGTTCCCAAAGGATACAGGAGCAGAGATAAGAGCTGACAATGCTGTACTTTGTACTGACTCTCTCCTTCCACTTAGGGTGAAGATTTTCATTGCAGGGCTTTTCAACAGCCCCGGAGAAAGTCTTTCTCTCATTTTTTCTCCAGCTGGCTTTCTCTTGGCCATGAACAGGTCTTCCTTTGGGTTTTAGATCTACAGCACAAAGGGAGCCCCGGGGAAGGGACCTACTCCAGGATGCGGTGTCCCAGAAATGTACACAACCGTATGCAATTTTAGGCCAGAACACACATTCTTCCAAGGCTGTCATTAGGATGAGCAAAAAAATCTGTTTGGGAAAAAGAAGCTGCAATTCCACTGGCCCTTCTTAAGGAAGTAATTTATAATAAAACTTGCTTTAACAATAAATGTAAAGTAGCTGTATAGTAACCTTCTTCAGCTGCACCTTACTTTTAATGATTAATGAGAAAGAAAAAGAAAAACAAACAAGCAGCAGAAATCAGAAAAAAGTAAGAAAGTGAGAGATGGTATTTTACTAGACCAAGAATAGTTTTGTTTCGTTTTGTTTGTTAATTTTAATTAACTCCCCCCAAGCTGCCTGCCCAGGCCAGGAAGATGGAGTCTGTATTGAGGTGTGTCCCTGTCAACCTGGGGCCTGGCTGTGCTCTGGGGCTCTGTATAGTCAAGTCCTAAGTGACCCCAAGAAGACCCTGACTTACCAGGGGACCTGCGTCTGTCCACCCTTATCATGTATTTCAGGGTCCCTGCACAGCAGGCATAAGGGGACAATTGGTTTTCATTTGCGTGCAAGCCACACAAAACACAACTGTAGCTCTGATTACGGCCCAGGGGCTCCCACTTTTTGCTAGTTGGACTAAAGCAAAGAAGCTGCTTCCTTTTCAAGCACAGCCTGAGCTACCCCAACAAAACCCGAACTCCCTGCCCTGCTCGGCACCCCAAGGAAATGAGGCCAGCTGGGAACCGCCACAGAAGCCTCACTGAGTCAGGACAGCGTGTGACCCAGAACGTGACAGGGGTCAGGCACAGAGCAGCCACTGAGTAAATGCTTTGGGGATGAATGGAGCAGAATGGCATTTTAAAGATAAGAGGAAGGGGAGGGAAGGAATGACAAAAGAGGATGAAAGAGAAGCCCGACTTTAGTGGAAATTAATTTGATCCTGTAAGTGGGTTCAAAATCCCAAAAGCACAAAGACAGGAGAGGGGATCCTGGCAGGGGGCGGGCAGGTGTATGAGAATCGGCCCCGGGAAGCTCTGACTGCCTCTCCAGTCTCAAGGGTCCTCACCCACTCCCCCTGGTCACTCACCTCCCAAATCCTGCAGCAGTTTCCAAGCCTCACCTCCCACCTGGATTCCTGGACCCCTCCACGCCTGTTCTCTTTCTCTCCTGAATCTTCAACAGCCCCCCACCCCGCCCCCAACTTCTGCTCAACTTTAAAAAAGCCTCAAGACTTCCTCATTCTAAAACATGCCTGCCCTTCCCTCTTCTACACCTCCCATCCCCTTCTAGCAACTACCTTCTCCACCCTGCGACTCTCCAGCCGCTCCTTTATTAACAGCCCCATGTCTTCTGACTTGTCCACCGCCACCTCCCTACTAAGAAGACTCTCCCCCTCAGGGTCCTTGGCACAGCCGCCCACGTGGCTTGCCTCCCCCTCTCTTCGGGGCCTGTAAGTGGAGGCATTAGTCCCCTCCATCCCTCGTCCTCTTTTCACTCATCACCCCATTGCTTCCCACAATGCTGCCTCCCCAGCCAGAGGGCTCTCTGGCTGCCAGATCCTCAGAACCGACTCATCGCAGGGCCCACCCCCTTGGCTAACCCCCAGGGGCCTCGAATCCAGCTGCCCCCACCCCTCTAGCTTCCCTCACCCAGCCAGCCTCCTGACCACCCACCCAGACACTGAACCCTTGATCCCCCTCGGCAGTGTCTTTCCCACCATATCCCGCCCTGTTAATTCTTCCCATTCCAGCTGACACTACTTTAGCCTAAACCCTCATCAGGGCCCTTCTCACCACTGGGCTCCCGGCCTCCAGCCGCACCCCTGGGCTGGGTGAAAGGTGCAAGTAGGTGGGCAGGCAGCCTCTGCACAGCGCTTCAGATTACTGACTGGGAAATCATCAAGAGTCCATATCAGAGTAGGAAGAGCAGAGATGAGGTTGCAGGGGGCGAAACCCCCCAACCCTTCCAGCCTGGACCACCACTGCCTCTCCCCCAGCCCCCACCCACCGACCACTCGACTGTCAACAGGATCTTTCTGTGACCTGAATCTCACGTGTCGGGTCCTGCTCCAAACATTGCGATGGATCCCCACAGTTCCCTGGTTCCTGAGCAGGATGGGGGACTCAAAACAGCCCAGTTCCCACTTACACCTCTGCATCCCGGAGGTGTCTCTGCCTGAAAGGCTCCCCTCCTCCTCCTCCCTCTGGGAGCACTTGCCTTATGTCAAACCAGCTGGGATCGCAGACTGGGAGAGTCATTGCCAACACCTTTTTATTTTCCTCACACAGAGAACATTCGGTGGATCGCTGTGACCTTGCACTTATCAGGGTGAGGGCTCTAAGGTCGCATTTTCAAAACGGATGCTTCCAAGCATAAAGCAGTAATTCATCTTATTTTGCACCCAGGATTCCTTATCTACCCCCAGAGAAACCACGTTTAAAAAACAGCCAACCAGGCATACTTTCACGGCTCACTCGCCATCTGCTCTTTCCCTTGCACGCACGGAGGGTCTCCCCGAGATTAGCCTGTATGGCCAAGTCCTATGCCACCCCAAGGAGACCCCACATGCGCTGCTGAAAGGCTCTGGAACCACAGGTGTGGCCTGTCCTTTTGGGCCCTCTCTCTGCTTATCTTCCCCCACAGCTCCACCTAGTCAGAGGACAAACACTGCAGGAAGGAAATGAAGTTCCAGAAAAAAAGGTAACAACTGGCTGGAGGTTTTGTGGGGGTGGCAGTTGGGGCCCTGGGGCCCTAGAACAGGCCTCCTTCTGCAGCTCCCTGGCCTGTGATCCTCTGTCCCAAATGCCACACATAATTAGAAGTTGTAATCCTGTAATTCTGCAATGACATCTTTGAACTTAAATATACCTTAAAACCACCCTTTTTTTAAATGCTCAAAGCAATTTAACAAAAATAATTTTTCCCACTCTGTCCCCACCTGTTTCCAGGACCCCTCCTTGCCTTAGCCCCTGCCCAGCTCTGGGGGCCACAGCTACTGAGCAGTAAGCAAAAGCCCCAGAGCGGTATCTGTCACATGGGAGAAGCGGAAGGATGCCAAGACCATCTACCAACAGGATCTTTGGGCTCTGAACAATTAAGAATTGATTGTTCTGTGGGAAACAGTTTCACTTCCCTATTTATAATTAGGCACTCTGCCTTGGGTTATATCTGTTATTTAAAACAAACAAACAAACAAAAAAAACCTTGCAACCCAGTCACCCCTGGCCAAGCTCCAAGAGTATTTTTAGACACCCCTGAGACCTGCAAGGAAGGCATGGAAGTTGTCTTCTTGACTTTCCCGGAGAGCATTTTTATACCCTAGACCCTGCCACCGGCGGGCATCCCAGCACTCCCGCCCCGCAGGCTGGGGTGTTTTTTTTCTTTTTTTCATTGTGGACTGTAACATATATACATAAAAGTGACAGCTTTCCAAGCGCAATTTAACAAGAAGTTAGCAAATTTCAGACTATTATACGTTACAATTCTACAGTTTCAGTTATTTCTTTACGAAATGTAATATATATACAAAAAGGCAATATCTTTCAAAGTATGATTTAACAAGTAGATACATAGGAGGTTTCCAAAGTTATTATGAGTTACAGTATCACAGTTTCAGTTATTTCCTTATTGTGAAATACAACATATATACAAAAAGGTATGGCTTTCAAATTAACATTTAACAAGTAGGTATACAACAAATTTCAAAGGATGCTATGGGTTACAGTTTCACCATTTCAATTCTTTCCATCTAACTATTTCAATACCCTAGCAACTAAGAAAAAGAAAATTATATAAAGATTCGGTATTCATAATCCTTTGTTAAATTCCATCTTGTCTGATGCTACCCCTTCCTCTAGTTCAATCACTTTCCCAATCTTCAGGGATGTCTAGGCAGTGACCAAACTAACCTGTTCATTTCTAAAAGGGGTGTAGACATTATGGGAAAAGGGGACACATCTGGTAGATGTTCTTGAAGAGACTATTGCCTCTGGGTTTTGGGACTTAGTTGGCATAGGAGCACTCCGAACGATCTAAGTTTCTGACGAATACACTTAGTGAGTGAAAACTTTATAGAGTCTTAGATGGGAATCCGGGCACTCTTTAAGGTTTTCGGGAGGACTGTTGACTTGGGCCTATCATATTGTGGCCATTTGGCATATCTAGGCGAGGCTTGCATGAGTCACCTCCAGGACAACCTCTTGACTCCACTGAATTCTCTTAGTCACTAAAACCTTATTTTGTTGCCTGGGGTGGCTTTAGAGACTGGATGGCCCTGCTGTCATCTCCAGGGCGGGAGACTGCATGTGTGTGCCGAGGGGATTGCCTGGCCGTGCCAAGCGCCCACGGCGTCTCTCCGATAACCAGTTCAATCCACTTCAACAAAGTGGGAAGCCGCACGGCGCTTACACCCTCCTGGGAGACGGGGGGCTGGGCACGTCCGGGGTGAGACAGGTCCCAGGGGGACACGACGGAGGACCCCGCCCACTGCTAGCTACCCCAACCCTCTGGAAAAAGTTGGAGAGGCGGCCACTGGAAACATTCTGGAGGCAAGAGGAGAACGCCGGCCCTCCTATGCCCACAGCGCCCCCGCCAAGCGCCAGGGTGAAGGCTCCACTCCGGGCGGAACACGGCGAGCGCAGCCCACCCGGCGCACCTCCCCCGCCCCCGCTTCACCGCCGCAAACTGCGCGAGGCTCTCGGGTGCGCCCCCCAACCCCGACAGCATCCGGGTAGGTGCCGCACCTGCTCCGGCTGGCCGGGCGCGCTGCCCCCTCCGCCCACACCCCCCAGCCTCCGCCCAGCTTGCGTGCCCCTTCCCCCCTTCCAGCCTGGTGGGCCCCGGCCGCGTCCCCGCAGCCCCCTCCCCAGCCCGCGGGCAAGGAGGCCGGAGCGCGCAGACTCCCCGACCGGCCGAAGCCGCCCACCTTCCGAAAGTAGCCGTCGCTCTCCTTCTCCAGCGCCTGGGGGGGCGCGGGCAGCAGCGCGTCGGTCATGCTGGCGGTGCGGGCGCACGGGCAGGACTGCAGCGCCGCGGCCGCCGCGGGTCCCAGAGGTCGCCGGGACCCTCCTCCGCCCCGCCCCCTGCCCCGCCCGGCCCGAGCCCCGCCCCCTGCCCCGCTCGGCCGGAGCCCCGCCAGGCGCGAGCCCAGCCCGGGAGCCCCGGAGGCCCCGCCCCGCCCCGGCGAGGCCACGCCCCGGGCCCGTCCCCGCTCCGGGATTGGCTGCGGCGGGCCCGGCGCCCCAGGCCGGTGTCTGCCAGGCGGGGAGCCGGCCTCGGGGCGCGGCGTCGCTCGCGGTCTCCCCGCCTCAGGGTCCTAATGGGGGCGCCGTTGCTTGCTCAACTCTGTGAGCGCCGCGAGACGCGGGGGAAGGGGCGAGTCTCCGCGGCCGCAGCGAGGCCCGGGCTGGCGGAACCCTCTCGGGCGACAGGTCGAGAGCGCGCGAGAGCGCTGGGCCCAGGGCCGGGTGGTCCAGAAGGGCTTCCCGCGGGAGGTCTCGGGGCCGAGCGGGGTCGCTGAAGGGCTGCGGCTGCGCCACGCGGGGGCTCCGCACCAGTCCCCTGACCCTCCACTGCACAGACAAGGGCGGGGCGGCGCCGGGCGGGGGCCGCCCACCGAAAGAAGCCCGCGCGGGGTTTTGGTGCCGGAGAGTTTCGCCCGGTGCCCTGAAGCGCTTTTCCTAGGCGCCACGCCTGTTTTCTTATCTGCAAAACTGGGTGGATTAAGCTTTCTCAGGGTGGTCAAGAGTGTTAAGGCAAAAATGCATGTAAAAGCCTTTAGCTGGGGCCTGGCGGTGGGGACGTGCTTAGCTCCGAAGCGAAAAGGGAACCTCCGGGGACGAGGTTCCCATCCGTCTCCTCCTACCCCCGCTGACCCTTCCCCGGCGGATGCCGAGGAACGCGGGCACCTCCTGCGGGCGGGAACCGGCAGCCCCAGGCTATGGGGCTTCGCCCTTCGCAGCCGCGGGCCCTGCATTCGCTACTCGTCTGTCCCCTTTCCCCCCTGCAAAGGGAATCCTGGGGTGGTTGCTGCTGCGTTGGTCCTCGCTATAGACAGCCTCAGGTAGAACAGGACCCAATCTGCTGTCAAAGCCAGCCAAGAGTTTCCTTCTCCTTTTAAAAAGAAAGGTGCATTAGGGGTTGTTGTTGGAGAATTTTAAAATAAGCAAATAGTGGGAGCAGCCAAGGACCAACAACCAGGTAAATGTCAAAAAAAATCCACCTTGCCACTGCAGACCCAGAGACGCTGCAGGAGAAAAGGGGTTTTCGGAAAGGCGGCTTCTCTCATTGTAGGGAAGAAACTGCAATCCTCATCGCCTCTGCGCTCCGGCAGGTGTTTGGGAAACTTCGGCGGATGCAAAGACTCCCCTTCCTTCTTAGAGGGAAAGCTACTTCCAAGCGAGTTTCAGCAAAAAGTCGCTTACCCTGTACTTAATCCGTTGCCCTGGAAACGGCCAGCTTTGGGCGGGAACTAAAAACAGCACTTCCGTTTCGGGGTTCCCGGGGTGGCGGGTCAATCTATTACGTTTGTAATCACGATTGAAAAATAGAAACCCTGCTCTGCCCAGGAAATTAAAAGATAAGAGAATGAAATCATCTCCCCTTCGCAAGTGAGAAAACAAGACTCAACAGGAGTTGAGTGGCCGACGGAGCACTCCCTGCTAGCGGCTGAGCTCGGTTTTAGCCTCTTCGAGTCAGCTGCTAATTCCGGGCATGTCCCCATCACCTTCCGATTTTACCATCACCTTTTACTGCCTTGAACCTCGAATTGCATTTGCGATTGGTCATATAAACATGCCACTTTACTGTTATTAAGCACTATTATTGACTTCATATTTTACTTTAAAATTTCTTACTTTATTTAAACAAACTATTTTGAAAGTCAACTATGTCATCACCATGAGTGAAACTAGTGGTACTTGGCCCTAAAGGGAAATAATGCATTAAAGAGTGAATACAGCGAAAACTAAGGTCTGTTATTTAATCCAGCCAGATACTGTTGTCTGCTTGAGCCCACTCCTTTTATTAAAAAAGAAGCGCAAGGAAGGGAAACATGGTGTTAAGACACACCAGCCCACCCCAAGACTCTCTCCCGGGTGTCTTCAGAGGAAAAGGATCACCTCTCTGTGTGACACACAGCAAGACATCCCCTGGCCACCCTGAGCCTCCTCGGTGTAGCTCCTTAGGGCTAAGCAGGACCAGCCGTCTCTGAGTATTCTCCCGGCTCCTACCAGCGGGGCCCACGGGCCTGACCCCCGCAGCTCTGATCCCGCTGTGATCAGGAAATGAGAACCACTGCAGGGGAGGGGAGCATTATCTGTCTAACTTACTTGTCAACCCCCGATGGTGATACGTGCAATACATGCAACGAGAACCCACAATGAGCCTTAGTGCTCCTAACAAAGCAATTGGGGTGAGAATTTCTGACAGAGGCGAAAATTGAATTCTCAGCTGCAAACAACTGTTTTGTCAAGTCCCTGTGCTGCCATCTTGGTGAAGCCAGAAGCTGTGCTGGGACCCAGTTCCTTCAAGTAAAATGCATGCCTTGCCTCCCAAGGGAATACTTGCTTCTCTGGGGGCAGCCAGACATCCAGACATATAACCCATCTTGAGATCCAGTGAAATTTGCCAAATTAAGTGCAGAAATTACAAAGTAACCCACAAGTGAATAAAATTTATTATAACTTATGGACCCAGTTTTGCAATTAAAAAAATTCTTAAAAGGAAATTGAAGCCATATGGTGCCATGTAGAGGCGCCAACCAGAGAGAGCCAGACCCAGGCTCATAACTTCTATCCCTGAGTTACCTTGGCCTCCATTTCCCCAGCTGAGAAATACCTTCTTATGCATCAACTGTCATTTCTTGTGTACTAACTATATGCTGTATGATGTGCTAAGCAGTTTTCAAATATCATCTCAGCTGATCCTCCCACAACCCTGTGAAGGGGGTATTTTATCCTTCCCATTTTACAGATGAAAATGCTGAGGCATAGATGTCACCTGCTGTCTGATGCAAAGGCCCTGGCTCTCAGACACCATGCTTAACTACTACACTCTTCCCTATTATTTAAAAGGAAAAGTATTTTGGCATATAGAGAAAAACTGATTTTGGATTAAAAAGAAATGGCTGCAGAATTTTTAATAAGGTTGATTGCTAATGTTTGGAAATGGATAGAAGTGATGTAGCACATTATTGTGAGTGTAATTAACAGCACTGAATTGTGTGTGTGATCATGGTTGACGGGAAGTTTCGGGTTATGTATGTCACTAGAAGGAAAGCTAGAGGATGAAACATGGGACTGTATAACACAGTGAACTCTGTTATGGTTGATGGTTAATAATACAAATATAAGACTGTTCTTCCATGAACTAGAACAAATGTACATCCTAAGGGGAGATAATGCATAAAAAAAGTGAATACAACTTTTACACTATTACAAGTGTTAATAATAGGGTGGTATATGGGAAAAATACACCTAATGTAAACTATGGACTATAGTTAACAGTAATATTATAATATTCTCCCATCAATTGTATCAAAGGTGCCAGAGCAATGCTAAGTGTCAATAAAAGGGGGTATAAGGGTTATTGGGTTTGGGGTTTTTTTTTTTTTTTTTTTTTGGAGCAATGAAAGTGTTCTAAAATTGTTTGTGATGAAAGCACAACTCTGTGATGCTCTGTGATGATACTGAGAGCCATTTATTGTGCGTGATGAATGGATTGTATGGTGTGTGAATAAAACTGCTTTAAAAAAAAAAAGAAATGAGTGACAGAAAGGCTAAAATGAAAAAGGCCAAAAACATCAAGTATTGACAAGAAAGTGGAGCAACCAGAATTTTCATACATTTATGGTGGGAGTGTAAATTGCTACAACTACTTTGGGAAACTGGTATTATCTACTAAAACAGAATAATTGCATACCTTATGATATTGCAATTTCACTTATAGGTAGATACCCAACAGAAATGCATTCATCTTTTCACTATAAGACATGTACAAGAATGTTCAGAGCTGTACTACTCAATATATCCCCTAACTAGAAACTACCCAAATGCCCATCAAGTGTAGAATGGATGGGTAAATTATGTCATACTCATGTAATAGAAAACTACACACAATGAAAACTAACCAGTTACTACTATGTGCAACATCATGGGTAAATCTTGCAGAAACATTGCTGAGCAAAAGAAACCACACACAAAACACTGTATGATTCCATTTTATATAAGGTATAAAAAAGTAGTCCATACTCATATTATTGCTTCTGGGATTCTGGAAATTTTCTATTTCTTGATGTGCATGCTCTTACATGAGCATGGTCACTTTGTAAAAATTTATTGAATTTATGATTTGTGCCTTTTTCTGTATGCATGTTAAAATTCAATTAAAAAAAACAATGAAAAAAAAAGAGTGACATCATTCCCAAGCACGTAGTCAGGGCGGGTCTCTTTAGTGGCCATGAGTGACCATCACACTGCGGACACTGCCAGCAATGACCTGTGAAAAGTAGGATATATTGCTCTCTCCCCCTCCAGCAGATGAGTCAGTCCATTTCCCTATCTCTAGTTTCTTGATAAGGTCCTGAGATTTGTGCATTCTTGCACGTGTCGATAAGAAAGAAGGATATGTAATGTTTAAGCTGCTACCGCTTTGCAGTAAACACGTGTTGTTTCACCTTTCCCTCTGCCAAGAATTGGGACCAGGGTCTCAGATAAAGCTCCCCCAGTCATCTGCTTCTGAAGAACAGCTCAGAGCTGTTCCTTGAGGAAGCTGTAAACACTTTGAAGGGCCCCTTGTCTCCTGAACCTCAGCAGTCAGGGCTTGGTTTACCACAGTTTAAATTGCTTGTGACTGTCAGGATTCCAGTTAAATGAAAACATTTATTGGGTTTTCCGTGCCCCTTTAGAAGCTACAAACCATAAAAAAATAAGCTTGAGTTGTTCAGAAATAAAAACATGGACTTTCATGATTTGTCTTGGTCTATGGATTCGTCCCCAGTCTACTTTCAATATCTACATTCACATTCCCAATAATGGTTGGTGGTCAAATGATGATCCTAGGGCCTGGCTGGTTTCAAGAAACAAAGATCCCTTTCCCTTAGTACGTTAGATTAGACTTTAAAATGAAAACTAATTGTGAATGTCATTAATGCCACTGAATTGTATACCTGAAAGTGGTTAAATGGAAAATGTTAGGTTGTATTTATGTTAACACAATAAAAATTTAAAAAAAAGAAAAAGGAAAGAAAAACTAAGCCACTGACACGAATATGTGTTGCAAAGAATGAACCCTGGATATGGTTAGAAACAAAAAAATCAAATAATCTAATGGTATAGATATGGATCCTTCCTATCCTGATTTCCTTTGTTCAGGAAAGACACAAACTGGTATCTTGACTGGAGATACATTGTGCATATTTTAGTATATTTATGGATGTGTTGCCCTTCCCCACAATTTGGCTATTTTTTTTAAAAACACAAACAGCTGCATCTTGTGTACTCTGCTTCACCCATTTTTCTCATTTAACTACATGTTAGAAATCATTCCTCATCGGCATTTTTTAATGCTTCATAGTATTCCACCACATAAATTGTTCCAGTTAACCTTTTGCTGCTTAACAAATTATCCCATCATAAAGGCTTAAAATGAGAACAATTTCCTCATTGTCTATCATGGTTTCAGGAGGTGACTGAACCAGGTAGGAGGTTCTTGCTTGGGGGTGGGGGGGTGGGGTTGGGGACTCGTGTGGTTGCAGTTAGGTGATTGCTGGGAATGAAATCATTTACAAGTCTTCCTCACTTGCATATTTGGTAGGTGATACTGGCTGACGGCTGGGACCTCAGTGGATCCTGGGCTGGAATATCTACACATGGGCCTCTGCATGTGGTCTGGCCTTCCCCACAGCATGGATGATGGGTTCCAAGGGCAAGCATGGCAAGACACAAAAAGTTGAAGTTGCCAGTTTCTTAAAGCCTGGGCCAGGAAAGGACTACATTGTTACCTTTACTGAATCATTTTGGTGGGCAGTCACAGAATCCAGATTCGAGAGGAGGGGGCATAGACTTCACATCTCATGGGAGACCTATCAAGCAATTTTGGAGCCAGGTTTTAAAACCACTACAGACGTACCATGACTTATTTAACTAGCCCTTCATTCATTCTTTCAAAAATATTTATTGAACATCTACTACGTGCTAACTGCTCTAAGCTGAGAATACAGCAAAGGAAAAAAAATAACTGGCCAAAATGTATGCTTTCATGGAGCTTACTTTCCAACGAGCAGAGACAAACCTAATAAGTAAATCAAATTATACAGTATGTTAGGTCATAGTGCTATGGAAAAATATAAAGCAGGGCTAGGGGGATAGGGAGAGCAGCAGAAAAGGATTAATTTTAAGAGTCAGAGGTTTGTAAATAGAGTCAGAGAAAGTCACTGTTTGAGTCGAGTTGGGAAGGATATGAGGGAGTGAGGCATATAATATCTGGGGCAGTACAAAGGTCTCAAGGTGGGAGTGTGCTTGGAATACACAGAGAACCTCCCACTCGCAGAGATTTAAATTGAAGAAGCCTGAGGGGATGGGCAGTGGGGTGTGAAGGGACATGAATCTGCTTTTGAAAAAGATCCCAGGTGATTCTGACTCAAGTGAACTCCTCACACTCATTTTGAAAAACTTGGGCTTCCCAACAGGCTTCCCCCCTTAGCCTCACTCTACTAGCTGAGCTTCGTTTTCCTCTTCTATAAAAGGGGGTTGTGGGTGGGCCAACAGCACCCCATTTGACAGATGTGTTTCTTTAGGTTCAATAAGGGAGAACCCAGCCCCACCCCACCCCCAACACAGCAGCCTTTTGCCTGTATGCATCCCCCCCTTTTCTTTTCAGTTTTCTCTTTTTTATTTTTGTTTCTTTATTCCTTCCTTCAGTCTCTTTTTTCCAAACCTTTTCCTTTTTTCTCCTTTTCTTTCATTCTCTCTTTCTTTTCTCTTTCAGCCGTTATTTTTCCCAGGGGCACTGCAGCTTCCAATGTTTGTGAACCTTTCCAGAGGCCTGGAAGGGGACTCAGCTCACTCATGCAGACACACAATGATACAAGGGTGATACATACTGTATGTGTGTGTCTATACTTTCCCATCCACCGCTGCTTTTTACAACACACGGTTCTGCCCCTTCTGTCCTCTTCCCCTATCCACAATAACTGAAACAGCAGCAGGGCGCTCGGGCATACCCGGGAGAGCACAGGTACTCTCCCTGCACGTGGCAGGTGGCAGGGCAGTTGGGGGAGCGGCGTGGGGTTTGGACGGAGCGGGGCGGGCAGTCCGGCAGTAACAGCTGGCAGAGGAAGAGGGCAGGGATCAGGGGTCGGGACGGGGAAGGCTGTCGGTTTTCGCATCCCAAAGAACCCGCACCACGGCCGGACAGCTGGGTGGCTTCTAACCTCCCCCAGCGGCCTCCCTGCTCCTGACCCGCGCAGCGCAGAGCTAGGATGGGACATCGTGGCTGCCAAATCCCCCAAGGCAGCTCGTGTCCGGGTTCAGCTCCCACGGTATCAGCCTAAGAACCCTAGGCGAGGGTCGAATGCCTTAAGCAGCTCGCCGCGGAGTCTTCCTGGGACCGTTGACCCAAGTCCTAGAGCGCTACTTCCGTTTGCGGAGCAGAAAGGACGGAAGGCCCTTGGACCGCCGAGGCCGCCGTAGCGAGGGGGCGGGGCCTGAGCAGTGTCAAAATGGCGGCGCTGGACAGTGACAGCGATGAGGACCTGGTCAGCTACGGGAGGGGCCTGGAGCCGCTGGAGGAAGGTGCGGGCCGAATTGGGTGGCGGGGCCCGTGGAAAACAACCGGGGATCCAGGATTCAGGGCAAAAACACGCAACTCTTTTCTTGGGCTTGGCTGGCTCCGGGGAAAGGGCTCGATCGCTACGGGAACATAGCGACGAAGGAGGCGTGGACCGCGTTCTCGGGGCGCTCAAGTTCTGGAGGATAGATGAGAGGCTCTGAGCGATGGAAGATGTAAAGATGACGAAACAGGCTCTTGTGAGCGCGGGGACAATATCTTTCTCGGGAGGGCACGTTTGAGCCCAGACTGGAACCAACCATGGGAAGAGCGGGGGGAAGAGCATTCCAGACAGCAAGTGCAGAGACCCTGAGGTGGGAGTCAGTTTGGTAAATTGAGGGACAGGCAGGACTAGTGTGGGTGTAGCAGAGGAAACCAGGAGGAGATGAATAGTAGATGATGTCAAAGGGATAGGCAGGAGCTGGGTCTTAGTTGCTGTGGTAAGAAGTTTGGCTTTTTTATTAAGTGTGTTGGAGTCATGGAGGGGTTGCACAGGGAGGAGTTTATATTTTTAAGATTATTCTTTTTTTTTGAGAATAGATGTTTTGGGAGTGGGCAACAGTGAAGCAGGAAGCTCGTTCTGAGACAATGGTGGCATGGACTGGGGCGGTAGTGGTGGTGGTAAGCAGTGGTCTGAATCAAGATATACTTTGAAAGGCAGAGTTGACTGGACTTGCTGGTAGATTGAATGTGGGCATGAGGGCATGATGAATCAAGGATCTCTCATGCATCTGGTCTGACCCATTTACTGACTTGATTTACTCAGCAGAGTACTTAATAAGTGCTTATTAAGGGCTCATGGCAATGCTGGACCCTGTAGGAATGAAAGAGGAAGCATGGAAGCAATGTTGGGCTAGAAACTTGCAGACCTCCTTTTGGTGAGATCCTCTCTCTCCCCCCACCCTCTCTTCAGTTGGCTGTTTCTTTTCTTCTGACCACACCTAGCCACGTTGTGGTTCTTCTGGGACAGTACACCTTGCCCATTTTAGATCCTGGACTTACTTCTACCTTCTGCTTACAAAGAGTGTAGAGAGGATAGTCTGAGTGCTTTTTAAGTGTTTGAAGACAGCCCTCATGTTTCCTCTAAGACATCTCCGTTGCTTACTCAACATCTCCCAGTTCCATTCAACGGAAGGTTTAAAATTCAGTTTAAAGTCTCCTCAACCCCCCCAGGAGATGCCGTAATTTGTCAGTCCTTCTCCAAGTACTGGACCAGAGTGTGAATAAAGCAGGGCCATTGTGGTACTTTTTTCATTCTAGACAGTTGGCAAGCACATCACCCCATAATCTCAAAGAGTTTGTTGATAAAGATCCTTTATGTGAGGAGTTTTAAATCTAGTTGAAAACAAAAGTAGAAGATTCACAAAAATGTGTATTGTAGACTGGAAATAGCCTACATGAGCTCACAGGAGAAGTCTGGGAAGGGGGATGGGGTTTCCTTGAAAACTGGTTAGAATTTAGGTATGCAGGTAGAAGACATGGGTCAACCATGCATGAGTGGAGGTCTTTACAGCAATGTTCAGCAGCCGTCCATATCATTTCTACATTTCTGGTTGTTTTCTTGTGCAGTGATATATTGTAAGTCATAAAACTCTTTGGCACAAATTTTTCTAATCCTTCCTGTTTTGATGGTGCACGAAATCTGAAATGAAGCCTACTCTTGAAGTGGAAAGGAGGGACATTTGTTTTGTAGACTTTTTTTTTTTTCTGGCCTAAAAAATCCTTTCACTTCTCAGTATTGGAAGATTTTGAGGATTAAGTCATTGTTTTCTGAGCACTTTGAAGTTTAGATGTACTCTTAAACTGCATTTTACTACATGACATACTGGGCCAATAACCACTTTTACTCCCTGTTTTGAAGTTTTAATGGCAGGTTAGACAAACATTGGTAAAGGAGGGACCCCATGCCTTAATTAATGTTGCTGACCCTGAAAGAAAGGTTTTATTGGGTAAGAGTTAACCAGGTCCTCTGACCTGAAAGGAATGAGGTACCAGCACTTACTTCCTCTTTCCCTTGAGACTGTCATTTGGCTCTGAAAGATTCTGTACCCAGATTAATTTTAGGATCATTTTCTCATTCCCTGATGGTGTGACTCTCCCATTTAAAGTAGTCAGTGGTTTCCTTTGCCCACAGAACATGCCACAAACCCTGCAGCACCACGTGCAATGCCCTTTGCGCTGTCTCCCCTTCTAATTCTGTCTTCTACTCCTTCCCTGCCCTCCAGTCAGACTAGACCACCCTTTCATTACACCTGATGTTGCCTTTTATACCTCCTCCTGTTTACTTATGTGAGTTGGTGTCTCTGTTGGGAATTATGTTCCCATATGCAGTGATCAAAATTCTCTTCATCCCTAAGGGTGGCTGTGATATGATGGCTCTTGCATGTTGTCGGAAAAGTTCTTCTACATGCAGCCGTTTGTTCTGCTGGACTCTGAGTACCCTGAGAAAGGGGATGGAGTTGTGTTTGGTTTTCTACACCCAGGGTCTAGAATGGGGCTGCTTCCATGGCAAGGCCCTCAGTAAACTTTTGGTTGGGGAAGGAGCAAGGGACGGTATGGATGGCAGCCCCAGCTTGGAGGCAGTGTTGAGATCTCTTTTTAGCTTTGTGCTTATTAGCCGCCAACCTCAGGCCAGCTGCCTAATCAGGGTGTCCTCATCTGTAAAGCTGTGATAAATGAGATAATAAGTGTAAAATAAAGGGATTAGTTGTTATTAGTAGCAATAATTATAAGAGGGCCTAGCCAAAATGCTACATCTTCCCTGGAGTATCCTGTCTCTGTGGTTAGAGGTGGCGCCTCCTCCCGAGGGACCCAGTCAGCCGTACTGTGTGGCCCTCATCACCTGTCACCATGGGCTCCACTTAGATGTCTTGAGAGCTTATCTCCCCTTTCAAATCAGGTGCATCTAGAGAACAGAAGGAGAACAGAGCGAGAACAGAATCTAGAGCTGGTGGGATCCGCCTTCTCGCCTTTAACTCAGTAGTTCTCAGTGAGATTTGATTTTGCCCCCAAGGGAATATTTGGCACTAGCTAGAGACATTTTCTGTTGTCACAGCTTGGTGGAGAGAGTACTCCTAGCATGAAGTGGGTAAAGGCAAAGGGTGCTGCAGTGCACAGGACCAGCTCCCGCTCTGCCTTGGCCAAGAATCGCGCCAGGCGCACGTGCAGTAATAGAGCACGTATACTGCATGTCTAAGAAATGGTGAAAATCTTGGATTGGGGACCAAAGTGTAATTCTGTTCTTTAAAATGAAATGAAATTGTAACTGATATTAACTGAACTTCATTAGGACCAGGCACGGTGCTCAGGTCTCTCTGTGTAGTGTTTAATCCCCTTCACCACCCTATAAGGTGGACTCCATTATTACCCTAATTTTGCAGTTGCATAGAATGAAGCTTAGAGAAATTAAATAACTTGTCCAGGGTCACAAAACTAGCAAGTAGGAGGGTAGGAGGAATTGAACCCAGATCTCCTGGTCTTCAGAACCCACTGCACTGCTGTGGATCATACTGCAAGAATGCCCTAAAGACTTCACAAGCTACAAGTAAGAATTTAGGACCATGAGGCTAGAAGTTCCTTTACTTTTTTATTCTGTCTTCCAAAAGTCAAAACTGAATTATTGAAATAACAGTTTGTGCATGGACTTTGAAGCACATTTCACCCACTGTACCTAATAATAATAGTAATAGCAGTAGCAGCTAGCATTTTCAAAAGTAGTTATTGTATGCCATTCTTCTTGATAAGCACTTTACAGGCATTATCTTATTTAATTTGCATAACAACCCTAAGATATAGTTCTCACTATTAGTGCCATCCTCATTTTACAGACGAGGAAATGGAGGCGCAGAGAGATTCTAAGTTGACCGAAGTCCTGGGGCCGGCAAAGGTGTTGGCCTTAAAATCCAGAGCTCTGTGACTCAATCCCATGCCCTTAGCCACTGTATAACTTTATGACTAAGCTTTTGAAAATAACGTGATGGTTACTTTTTATTTTAAATAAATTCAGAATTTTGAATTTGAGTTGATAAAATTAGACCATAATTTGTATTACAGTACCTGAAACCTAAGGAATTTTTAGGCTAAGCTAAAATGTGTTAGATTAAATTCCTTTTGCTTGTGTGATGTAGCAGTCTAGCTCTTTTCAACAAAGTAGGGAAAGGAATAAGATTAAAGAATAGTAACCATGGAATCAGGAGATTCCCAGAATAAGGAAACTTTTAAGATCTGGGGGAAATGGGCAGCATCAAAGAAAAACTTCTGGAGTCAGAGAAATACCGTGAAGTTCTAGAAGAGCTATAAAAGTATTCTTTCTGTCACTCAGCTCTGCATGTCATGTGTCACCCCAGCATCTGCTTTGTTGCCAGGAGATTTCAACTTCATCTCTTTGAACCTCATCCCCCCACAACCGTTTGTTTTTTCATAATGGAATTAAGTAGGAAAAGCAGGCCATTTTTGCTAAAAAATTATTCTATCACAAATAGGGGATATCTATAATTATCTTAGAACTATAAAGAAACTTGATATATAAGAATATATAAGGTAGTTGATATATAATATACCAAAGTATATAGGATACTAACATCTAGGAATAGGAACCTAATTTAAACTGTTATATTTGGAGTTATAAGAAATGAAAAATTCATTATGTTTAAAAAATGACATTTTCCCTAAATGCTTTCTAAGTCACCACCCCCTTCTTTCCTGCTTATAAAAAAAAATTTTTTTTTCAGGTGAAAGACCGAAAAAACCAATTCCTCTTCAGGATCAGACTGTCAGAGATGAAAAAGGAAGGTATAAACGATTTCATGGAGCCTTCAGTGGAGGTTTCTCTGCTGGGTACTTCAACACTGTTGGCTCGAAAGAAGGTATGTTTTCCTTATTTATAGCTATTATATTGCTAAAGCAAATGATCAAAATAGCATAAGATAACCCTTCCCTTTTTTTAAACTTCTTAAAATGTTTTAGTACATACACTGGTATTCTTTGAATGTTTGGAATATTTTCAGAGTCAACTTTTATACTGTTCATTGATTACAACCTGAAGGTGAGAGAGATTCTTTCCACTTTTTTTAGAAAAATAGGTATATACTATTAGATGATTAAATGATAATGACTTCCATTTGATTGCATCTCACCTTGCACAGTGAACTCTCACATATGAATTCCATTAATCATTAGACATCTGTTGGTTCCCACACAGCTGGGTGGCTAAGGACGATGGGTAACCCAGCTCTTTTCTAGATGAGGCCACTGAGGGTTAGAGTGGCCAAGGAGCCAGTGGCTAAGGCATTAGTCATTGCTGTGGGTGGAGCCAACAGGGGCTGTCTCCTGACACTGGGACCATAGCATCGCCACTGTGATATACGTGCTCTCAGCCTGGAGAAATAGCAATGAAATACTGTGCAGTGTAACAAATTCCATGTTGTTTAAAGTAATGTATATATTTTTTAATGGCTTAACACAGAAACATTTTTTATAAGCTAGAAGAAAATGACTTTATGTTTCTACGTAATGAGTGAAAAATGAACTGATTAACTCAGGTAGGAATTATCAGGAACAAGATGAGTCAGATCTTTTATGTAAATTTTAAAAAATAACTTATACATAGAAATAATAGTAAAATAAGGATAAAAAGCAATATAAGAAAAAAAAAGTAGTGCAAGAAAAATAGTTGGATCAGACAAGATGGAATTTAACAAAGGGTAACGAAGACTGAATCTCTATATAATTTAGGGTATTAGAATAGCAAGAAGGAAACGATTGCAGTGGTGGAACTGTAACCCACAGCATCCTTTGAAATTTGTTCTATAGCTACCTGTTAAACGGTAATTTGAAAGTTATCACCTTTTTGGATATATGTTATATTTCACAATAAAGGAATAACTGATACTATGGTACTGTAACTCATAACATTTTTGGAAATTTTCTGTATAACTGCTTGTTAGATCATACTTTGAAAGATACTACCTTTTTTCATATATGTTATATTTCACAATAAGTAAATAACTGAAACTGTGGAACTGTAAACTATAACAGTTTGAAATTTGCTCTCTAACTACTTGTTAAATTGCACTTGGAAAGTTATCACTTCTCTGTATATATATATTATATTTCACAATTAAAAAAAACATGAAAAAAAAGAAAAATAGGATAAATAAGGTGGTTAAAGTTTGATATCCAGAATATGTACATATCAACCTCCAGAGACCCAATGGTCTAAGTGTTTGAACGGTTTACTCCAAAGGATATAGCAATGCTGTGTGTACTATTCAGCCTCATTATTTTTTCCCTGCAATTTTACTGAGATATATTCACATACCATAAAATTATCTACAGTGTACAATCAGTTGTTCACAGTATCATCATATAGTTATGCATTCATCACCACAATTAGCCCTTGAACACATTCATTACTCCAAAAAATAAAAATAAGAATAAAAGTAAAAAAGAACACATGAAACATCCCATCCCCCCCATTCCCTCCTATTATTCATTTACTT
The DNA here is from genome assembly GCA_004027775.1 of Bradypus variegatus. Classification (NCBI taxonomy): domain Eukaryota; kingdom Metazoa; phylum Chordata; class Mammalia; order Pilosa; family Bradypodidae; genus Bradypus; species Bradypus variegatus. The sequence continues at coordinate 2,049 of PVKY010001934.1, read as the reverse complement.
TTTGTCCCCATTTTTCTACTCATCCGTACAAACATGGATAAAGGGAGTGTGAGCACAAGGTTTTCTTAATCACATGGTCACACCATATAAGCTATATGGTTATATAATTGTCTTCAAGAATCAGGGTTGCTGGATTGCTGTTCAAAGGTTTCAGGTATTTCCTTTTAGCTATTCTAATACACTAAAGACTAAAAAGGGATATCTATATAATGCATGAGAATAACCTCCAGAGTGAGCTCTCCACTCTATTTGAAATCTCCCAGCCACTGAAACTTTATTTGTTTCATTTCTCCTCCCCCTTTTGGTCAAGAAGGCTTTCTCAGTCCCACAATACAGGGTCCAGGCTGCTCCCCGGGAGTCATGTCCCACGTTGCCAGGGAGATTTACACCCCTGGGAGTCATGTCCCACATAGTGGGGAGGGCAGCGAGTCTTTCTGCCGAGGTCAGCCTTATTATTAAGAAAAGCAAATTAAAGTAACCAAAGCACTGTTAAACTAGCACACCTATTAAAATGGAGGAATGACAGTAGAGTTTGTGAAGAAACAAGTAGACTAATACATGCTAATTGTTGGGTAATTTCAGTCAGTACGTCTGGAGAGCAGTTTGATCTCTACTTTGGGAACTTTATTATAAAGAGTTAAAAAAAAAAGTACAGCCCTGTCTTTACCTGTCTGTTATGATTATATCTGTACTGTGTGTTATAATGAATTTGCTGTGGGCGGCCACCTAGGTAGACTGTGATATGTTAATGCCCTGGCATCTCTCTTTACCAGTAGGAATGACAGATGCAAGGACTGTGCAGAAATAGGGCAAAGACTGTAGAAATCCAAAGAGGAGGAAGGTGCTGGGCTCATATCCCAGGGACTGTGCCACTGTCACCCCTTGCAAACTCAGAAATCGGTTCTCCCTTCCTACCAAGAGTAGTTCTATCCCACACTCCTCAGAGCCACAAAACCCTTGTAGGAAATCAGAAGGGAGTGCACCAGCTCTTAGAGAAAACTGAAAAAATTTGTCTGCAGAGGGTTACAGATATATTTGAGCTCCAGAGCATTCTCTATAGACATGGCATATGCTTGGTGACCTTGGATGGGAAACAAGAGGTGTCAGTTAGAGAACTCAGGTGTTGGGTGCAACCGGGGGTCTGGTATGGCCATCACCCTTGGACCAGGCACGTCAAGTCCTCTACCAAGGAACCCTCGATGTTTCCTGGAGGACGTGGCAGGCACTGCTTCCCTCTCTCCCTCCTTCTCCCCCAACCCCTTTACCTTCTCTCTTTAACTTTTTATTTTGAAATAACTTCCAATTTACAGGAAAGTTGCAAAAATAATACCAAAACAATATGTAGAATTCCAATATACCCTGTCACCCAGATACCCAGATTTCCCAATTGTTAGCATTTTTTGACATTTATTATGTCATTCTTTCTATCTATCCATCTGTCTATTATCTAAACATTTGAGAGCAGGTTGCATACATCATTCACCTCCAACACTTAATACTTCCAGGTACATTTCCTAAGAACAAGGATGCTCACTGTGTAACCACCCAAAGTACAGCTGTCCGTCACAAGAAATTTAACATTGATGTAAAGCATACAGTGCGTCTCTCTACCTGTCCTTTCCTCACCGACTAATGCACCTTGATGCATTGTTTCTTTAGATATGTTAGTATCTTAGCGCAGATTGCTGTGCTGCTGGTTTCAGAGTTGTCCTGCCATTGAAGGTAACTTGCCTCTTTCTGCTCAGATCTACTTGTTGTTCATTTCACAGTCTAACTTTCAGTGCATAATTTGATTTCTCTTTATTCCAAGTTCTTATGGGAAAACCTCATTGTATCCACTAAGTTCTGACAGCAGGGTACATGGGGATTAATAAGTTTATGTAGAAAAATGATGTTTATGTAAGCAGTGAGATGGGAAAATAGCTACCAAATTTGTAGCTATTGGAGGTTTCAAATCTGTACATGTCATTTAATCACTCAGTGATAAATCAAAGTACCAGCTAGGATTATAAAGTTCTCAACTCTTTTCTTTCAAGGATGGACACCCTC
>PVKY010001933.1:0-28548 GCA_004027775.1 Bradypus variegatus | reverse complement strand
CCAGTTCCCTGAGGCTCTGTTCACTTTTGTTTTTTCAGTCTATTTTTCTCCTGATTGTTCAGTTTGAGTAATTTCTATTGTTCTGTTTCCCAGTTCACAGGTTCTTTCCTCTGACCCCTCCTTTCTCCTGTTTAAGCCCATCCACTGGGCTTTTAATTTCAGTAAATGGACTTTTCAATTCTAAAATTCCCCGTTTCTTCTTTATATTCTATTTATTTGCTGAGGCTTTCTTCTTTTCCCATTCATTTAAAAACATTTTTGTAATTCTCACTGAAGCATTTTTATCAAGCTGCTTTGCAGTTTTGTCAGACATTTCTAACATTTCTAACAGATGTTAGATTGGCATCTATTTTCATTCAGTTTGAGATTTTCTGGTTCTTGATATGACGAGTGTGGGGGGTTGAACAGTGTACCCCATTGTGACCTAGCCAGCTCCAGAGGTCTACTGCTTTGACACTGCTGTCCGTTTGGCAGCCTGTCCACCTGCCTTCAGTGATCAGGTGCCACCACTTGGTTCCTGCCAGCCCAGGCTCTGCCCATCCCCAGGTGAATACTTCAGAAGTGGGCTGGCCGAAGTACAGGTAGAAAGAGGAATGTCTGTCTCCACTTCAGCCTGCTTCTCCTAGGGAACCCACAGTCACCTTCTTCAGTTTCCAACTTGTGGCTTCTCTTGGGAAATCCAACTTCATCTTCTTTGAGCTTCCAACTTATGGCCTGCCCTATGGAATTCAGACTTATCACTCTCCATGGTCCGTGAGCCAATTCCCATAAAAATATTTCTTAATATTTACATATCCTGTCAATTCGGTTTTATTTTAGCCATTCAATCGATCTCATTGCTGTTTTAATTTGCATTTCCCCAGTGGCTGATGATGTTGAACATATTCTCACATGCTTATTTGCCATCTGTATATCCTCTTTGGTGAAATACCTATTCATCTCTTTAGCCCATTTGCTAATTTGACTGCTTGTTTTTTTTTCCTATTATTTATTTATTTAATTAGAGAAGTTGTGGGTTTACAGAACAATCATGCATAAAATACAGGATTTCCATACACCACCCCACCACCAACACCTGGCACTGGTGTCGAACATTTTTTACAATTGATGATAGCATATTTTATAGGTACTATTAATTGAAGTCCATGGGGTAACTTAGGGTTCCCTGTTTGTGTAGTGTAGCTCCATGGAGTTGTAAAAATTTTTAATTTTGTTACCATATATACAAGGTAACATTTCCGCTTTTAATCATATTCAGATATAAATTTCAGTGCTGTTAATTGTGTTCACAATGTTGTGTTACCATCACCACCACCCATTAACCAAGCATTTCCATCATTCCAAATAAGAACTCTGCATATTTAAGTCTTAACACCCTATTCCCTATCCCCACCCTGTCCCCTGGTAATCTGCATTCTAGATCCTGACTCTATGAATTTGCTTATTCTAATTATTTTATAGTGAGGTCATACAACATTTGTCCTTCTTTGTCTGGCTTATTTCACTCAACAAGATATCTTCAAGGTTCATCCATGATGGTGTATGTATCAGGGTATTAGGACTTCAATCCTTTTTACAGCTGACTAGTATTCCATTGTGTGGATATACTGCATTTTGTTTATCCATTCATCAGCTGAGGGACACCTGTGTTGCTTTCATCTTTTGGCAATAGTGAATAATGCCTCAATGAACATCAGTGTGCAAATATATGTTCGAGTCTCTGTTTTCAATTCTTTTTGGTATATACTTAGAAGTGGGATTACCAGGTCATATGGTGGTTGTATACTTAACTCTCTGAGGAACCACCAAACTGTCTTCCACAGCAGCTGTACCATTTTACATTCCCACCAGCAATGAATGTGTGATCCTATTTCTCTGCGTATTCTCTGACACTTGTTATTTTCTGTTTTTAAAACAGCAGCCATCCTAATGGGTGTGAAATGCAATCTCATTAAGGTTTTGATTTGCCTTTCTTTGATGGCTAATGATGTTGCCCACCTTATCATTTGCTTTCTGGACATTTTTTATCTTTTTGGAGAGATGTCAATTCAGGACTTTTGCCCATTTTTTAAACTGGGTTGTCTGTCTTTTTGTTTTTAAGTCGAAGGATTTCTTTATATATTCTGGATAGTAAACTTTTATTGGATATGTGGTTTCCATATAGTTTCTCCTAATGTGTAAGCTGTTGTTTTACTTCCATGATAAAGTCCTTTGAAGCACAAAATTTTTTCATTTTGATGAGGTCTGTCCAAGTTTGGATATATTATGTCCTGCCAAAAGCCATATTCTTTGATGCAGTCTTGTGGGGGTAGGGGTATTAGTATTGATTAGCTGGAACCTACTGACTGATTGTTTCCATGGAGATGTGTTTCAATCAACTGTGGGCGAGACCTTTGACTGGATTGTTTCCATGAAGATATGGACTCTGCCAATATAGGGTGTGTCTTAATTTAATCACTGGAGTCCTACAAAAGAGCTCACAAACAGAAGGACCTCAGAGCAGCTGAGAGAGACATTTTGGAGATGGCTGCTGAAGCAGACTTTTGCTGACACTTTGGAGATGACAGACCAGTGTTTGCTCCAGAGAAGCTAAGACAGGAAAAAACGCCCCATGAGCAACATTTTAAAGAACGCACAGGAGCTGAGAGAGGAGCTGGAACACAACCCAGGGTCAGCAGATGCCAGGCACATGCTTTCCCAGCTAACAGAGGTTTTCTGGATGCTACTGACCTTCCTTCAGTGAAGGTGTACTTGTGTTGTTGCCTTAATTTGGACATTTTCATGGCCTTCAGACTGTAAATTTGTAACCAAATAACCCCCCTTTATATAAGTCAATCCATTTCTGGTATTTTGCATAACAGCAGCTTTAGCAAACTGGAACAAGGTCTCATTTATCTATTTTTTTCTCCTGTCGCTTGTGCTTTGGGTGTAAAGGCTAAGAAACCATTGCCTAACACAGGTCCTGAAGATGCTTCGCTACATTTTCTTCCAGGAGACTGACAGCTGTAACTCTTATATTTAGGTCTTTGATCCATTTTGAGTTGATTTTCATACATGCTGTGAGATAGGGGTCCTCTTTTTTTTTCCGAAATAGGCAGTTTTCCTAGCACCATTTTTTTTTTTTTTGGATTCAAGCGAGAGGGTTTTAATACATGTTCAGGATTTATTTATCACCTAACATGTCAATGTTCAGAAAGCTTGACTAAAAGAAGCCATACCCCAAACCAACCCACTCAGCATTAACAAACACCTTTGTTCTTCTAGTAGAATTTTACTTTAATATAGTGAAAAGAAAAAAAAAAAGAACCCTAATAGCTTAAAACAAACACCTACTCAACAAAGATAAACCTTCACAAAGGTCAACTGAAGTAATGCAGAGCTAAAGCTGAACTGCCCTAGCACCATTTTTTAATAGACTATTGTTTCTTAATTGAATAGTCTTTGCCCCCTTATAAAAATAAGTTGGCCATAATGGAATCAATTCCATTGGTTTATATGTCTGTCTTTGTGCCAGTACCATGCTGTTTGGATTCCCATGGCTTTGTAATATGATTTAAGATCAGGAAGTGTGGGACTGCTTGCATTTTAACGTTGAGTTTTGAGAACTCTTTACATATTGTAGATAATAGTTTTTTGTCATCTATTTGGCTTGCAAATATTTCCTTCTACTCTGTAGCTTATGTTTTCATCCTCTTAGCAAAGTCTTTCACAGAGTGAAAGTTTTAAATTTTTATGAGGTCTAATTTATCAATTTTTCCTTTATGGATGGTGCTTTGAGGGTCAAGTCTAAGAACCCTTCACCCAGCCCCAGGTCCCCAAGATTTTCTCCTAAAATTTTTATAGTTTTACATTTTACATTTAAGTCTATGACCCAATTCGAGTTAATTTTTGTATAAGGTGTGAGGTTAAGTCAAGGTTCATGTTTTTTGTCTACGGATGTCCAGTTGCTCCCGACCACATGTTGCAGCGGCCATCTTTTCTCCACTGAATGGGTTTTGCACCCTTGTCAAAAATCAGTTGGTTATCTTTTTGTGGATGAACATTGTGCCCAATGATTTCAATTATTTTCAGCAAGGAGGCCTATCCAAATAACCTAGAGCATCTTCATCAGAAACCATTAGTCCATGAGTTGCTCATTCTGAATAGCTCAAGCAAAGGAAACTGAGGGTCCTCTCCTACATAGTTACGAGTACAATACCTAATACTGTCAGGTTATTTACTTGTTTAGTTAATTATTCACTCAAAAAATTCTTAAGCGCCCACTATGTCCCAGGCAGCACCCTGGGCACTGGACACTGGACCAATGAGCAAAACAGAGTTTCTACTTTCATGGAGCTTACACAGGAATAACTGTATAATATCCCAGGTGGTAAAAATAAAATAAAACACGGTCAGGAAAGTAGACTGACCGGGGGTGCTGTATTTTATACAGCGTGAGGCATGTGAGTATCCGGGAGAATATTCCAGGCAGACGAGAAAGCGTGTGGAAGGTCCCGGAAGCAGGAGCATTCTTGGACTCTCTGGGGAAGAATTCAGAGGCGAGGGTGGCTGCAGCAGAGTGAGCAAGTGGGGACTGGGAGTTGAGATCTGAGAGGTGACAGCAGGCCAAGGTCACGGCTTAGGATTTACTTCTGAGTTAAGTGGAAGCCAATGGAGTGACATGTGCAGAGAAGTGGCAAGACACAACCTAACATTTAACAGGCCACTCGGAAGAGTCCGAAGGGGGCCAGGTGCTGAAGGTGAAGCGAGCAGGCAGAGGGGGTGGTCCGGATCAGGATAACGCAGTGAGAGGCGCAGGGCTCCATCCCCCACAGCAGCTCTGAAAGAAGCTGCAGAAAGAAGCAGCAGAAAGAACTGCAGAATCATTTTTCCCAAAGCTCCAGGAAAATTAGAAGCCTGGAGTAACAGGGTGAGCGCCGAGTAAAGAGAAAGGTGCCCTGGCTGGCCCCTCTCTCCTACCAGCCCAGCGCAGAGCTGGCCGCCCTCCCACTGAGGGTCCTGGTCCCAGTCCCGGAACCTCGGGCACATCGGGGGCGTGTGTGCCGGGCCCCACCTGTCTGCTGGTGGCCGAGGGGCTCGCTGTCCCAGAACGCACCCCATGTGTACAAGGCAGAAGGGGGGCATTCGGACCATATAAATGGGTGAATGCCTAGGCCGCCTGTGCCTGCCCCAGACAAGACAGAGAGAGGACCAGGGAGGCCCCGTGCTCTGGCCTGGAGCTCGTCTCCAGACTCATTATAAGGAAAGGCCCTGAAGGACAGCACTTGCACAGGTCAATCTGTGAAGTCTCGGAAAGGCATTTTCTTTTTTCTTTTGTCAGCTTCTGGCATGCAAGGAAAGCTCTGTCATAACACTAGCTGGATACATGTTAAGGAACATTTGCCTCAGAATCTCAATCCCAGTGATAGCACATTAAAACATCAAAGTGTCCAGGTTTCAAAAAAAGATTACGAAACATACAAAGATACAGGAAGCAATGGCCCAGCAAAGGAGAAGATTAAAGTATTGGAAACCACTGATGAGAAGATGAGACCCAGAACATGCCAGACAAAGACTTGTTAAAAAGGGTCACAACTTTGCTCAAGGAGCAAAAGGAAAACATGGACAAAGAACTAAAGGAAATCAAGAAAATAACAGAAGAACACAAAAAGAATATCAATATAGAGATGGAAACTATGAAAAGGCACCAAACAGAGCTGAAGACCACAGTAAGAGAAATTAAAAATTCCCTACAGGGTTCTACAGCAGATTGGAGCTGGAGAAGAATCATTGAACATGAAGGTAAGACAACTGAAATCATCCAGTCTGAGGAGCAGAAAGAAAAAGGATGAATAAAAGTGAGCAGAGCCTGAGGAACCTGTGGGGCACCTTCAAGCTTACTGGTGTACGCACTGTGGGAGGCCCAGAAGAAAGAGAGGAGGAGGCAGAGAATATCTAAGAAATAAAGGCTGAAAACTTCCCGAATTTAACAAAAGCCATGGACATACACATCCATGGTGCTCAGTACACTCCAAACAGGATAAGCCCAAATAGACCCACACTGCACCATGTTACAATCAAACTGTCAACGCCAAAAATAAAGAGGGAATTCTAAAAGCCGCAAGAGAGAAGCAACAAGTCACGGACAAGGGGGCCTCAATAAGATGAAGTGCTGACTTCTCATCACAAACTCTGGAGGCAAGATGGCAGTGGGAAAACATACGTAAAGTGCTGAAAGCAAAAAACAAACAAAAAACTGCTAGCCAAGAGTTCTGTATCTGAACTGTCTTTCAAAAATGAGGGAGACATTAACCCTCCCAGATAGACAATAGCTAGGCCATCCCCACAAGAGATGCTAAAGGGAGTTCTGCAGGTCCAAAGGAAAGGACACTAGACAATAGATTGAAGCCACATGAAGAAATAAAGCTCTCAGGTGAGGGTAAATAAAAAGACCAGTATTATTCCATTTTTTTCATTTGTAACACTTTTTACTTCCTACAGGATCTAAAAGGCAAATGCATAAGCTGTAATGATAAATCACTGGTTTTAGACTCAATGTATAAACATGGCATTGTGACCACATAAAGGTGGAGGATGGCGGGGTACAGGGACAGAGTTTGTGCAGACTACTGATGTTAGGTGGGAATCAAAGCAAATGAGAATGTTACAGATTTAGGATGTTAAATTTAAGCCCCATGGTAACTGTAAAGAAAATACTGGAGAAGATGCAAGCTCCTAGAGACAGAAATGAAAGCACAGGATGCCAGGAATGGCGGCAGGAGGAACGGGGAGTTAATGCGCGATGTGTGTTGAGTTTCTGTTTGGGGAGATGGGGAAGTTTCAGTAACGGAAGGTGGTGAGGGCACTGTAATACTGTGAATGTGATTAATCCCACTCACCAGTGTGCTTGGGAGTGGCTGAGATGGGAAAGCTTATGTTGTGTATATGGTCCCACAATTACAAAAAAATAGAGAAACTAAAGAGACAAGGCAATTAAAAGCAATACATGATCCTGGATGAGATCTAACAAGGAAAGAAAAAAGGCTTCAAGGGACATTACCGAGACATGTGAAAAACTGGAATATAAACTAAGCTTTATATACATGTTAAATTACTTGAATTTGGTAATTGCACTTAAGGCGGTTACACAAGTGATTACCCTTGTTCTTAGGAAACGTACTTGCAGTATTAAGTGCTCAAGGGGCATGATACATACAATCTACACTCAAGTGTCCAGAAAATGGATGACAGACAGATGGCTGGGTGGGTGGGTGGATAGACAGAACGACATGGTAAATGTGGCAAAATGTCAACATTGCTGCATCTGGGTGTCTATGGGCAGACAGGTGGGCTGAAGTTCTCTGTATTTCTATGAGCTTGTATTATTTTTGTAACTGTCCTTTAAGTCTGAAAGTATTTCAAGTTAAAAAAATTTTAAAAGGATGTTGGTCACCTAAGTCAAGGAAGAGGTGGAAATTGATGGTGAGAAAGAATTTAATGCTTTATAATTTTCCTGTTGCTTTTTATTGAGGTAAAGTTCACATAACATAAAATCAGTCTTTAAGTGTAGGGTTCAGTGCATTTTTACATGCACAATGTTGGGCAACCGTCACTTCTATCTAGTTCCAAGTTATTTTCAGCATCCCCAAAGTAGGCCCTATATACTGTGAGCAGTCACACCTCCAGTTCCTCTCTCCTCATCCTCCAGCAACTGCTAAGCTACTTCTGTCTCTGTGGATTTACCCATTTTGAGTATTTCATACAAATGGACCATACAATATGTGACGTTTTATGACTGGCTTCTTTCAGGTGTCCTAATGTTTCCCAGGTTCATCTACATCGTAGCATGTGTCAGCACGTCACTCTTCTGCAGGGCTGAGTGATTTTCCACTGTACGGATATGCTGGGTTCTGCTTAACTTTTCATCAATTTGGGCTGTCTCCATCTTTGGGTCTTTGACAGTAGTGCTGATATGAACCTTTGTGTACAAGTATTTATTTGAATACCTGTTTTCATTCCTCTCAGGTACATACCTCAGACTGACATTGCTGGGTCATATAACGCTAGGTTTAAGTTTTTGAGGAACTGCCAAACTGCTTCCTATATCAGCGATACCATTTGACATTTCCCCAGCAAGGCACAAGGGTTTTAATTCCTACATACCCTTACCAACATTTACTGTCTGTCCTTGCTGGTACAGCCAGTCCAGTGGGTATGAAGTGGTACCTCGCTGTGGTTCTGATTTGCACTCCCCTGACCACTAAGGATGCAGAGCATCTTTTCGTGTGCTTGTTGACCACTGGTATATTCTCACTGGAGAGATATCTACTCATACTCTTTATCTACTTTTCGATTGGGTTGTTGCTGTATATTTCTTGAAGGTAAAGCCCTTAGGGTTTGCAGATGGCTTAGCTGGGGGTAAGAGGAGCTAAGGATCAATGCAAAGTTGTAACAGGATCTAAAATCATTTTCCTAGATGATAAAGTCTGCAAGAGCAGTGGTCCGAGGGGGTGAACATACAGTTTTGTTTTGCACCACAATGCCGAAACGCTTCCTAAGCGTCTGGGAGAGTGTTGAAGAGCCCACGTGGATGTGGAGAGAGAGCAGGGCAGGACATAACGTGGGAGCTGTCACTGTAGCTGTGGTCTCTACGACCAAGGAAGGGATGGTCACCCCTCACCTGAGGATAAAGCCTCTAGGTTCAGAGGTCTGGGAGGTGAGGAGGAAGAACAAAGGAGCCTGAGAAGACACGGTCAAGGGGGCAGCAGGAGAGCCTGGGACCGTGGGCGCCGATGAAGGGCCTGGGGCTGCTGGTGGCTGAGCCGGCTGCAGGGAGAGCCTGTTGCAGCGAGCTCAGGGGAGGAGGGGAAGGTCCAGAAAAGCTGAAAGCCAACAACTCTCCCATACGGATTTGCTATAAAGAGAAGCTGAAATAAGCCAAAGCTGGCATGGCCCATTTAACCCGGAGAACGTCTGCTTTAACGTGGGAGACAGCAGAGCATTTTTTGTTGAGGAAGAGGGAAATGTTGCAGATACAGGAGAGAGTGTGGGCGATTCCGGGGGTGTCTTGGAGCAGGAAGGGGTCAGGGTGGAGAGCCCAAAGGTGAAGCCGGGCAGGCCTGGGAGGGTCGCCCACATTCGGTGCAATGGGCTGGTGCACCCCAAGTGGGCACACTGCTGTCAGGTCACCGCACTGGAGATGGGCACGCGAAGACGATCAAAACGCCCCAGAGGAAATCACTGAAACTGTGGAATTGTAAGTTATAAACCTATAACATTCTTTGGATTTACTTACTAACCACTTGTGACCACTTTTATGTATACACGTTTTATTCTATAACTAAAAAAATGATAAAACACACACACACGCACCAGAAAAGTGCAAGGAGGAGTGAGCGAGGAGCGGTAGGACCCAGGGGCTGGAGGGCGCAGTCCCGGGCTGGGGAAGGTCCGGCCCGGAGCCAGGACTCTGCACCCACAGCGAGGCGACTAGAAGGGGGTGCTCGAGCTCGAGGTGGCAGGGAGGTCGTGCCGTCCCCTGCCCTCCCCGCCCCGCGCACCACACACTGAGCCCCTCCGGCTCCCCACCCTCCCCTCGACAGCCCCTGGAAGCGAAAGGGCCCCGCCCTCCCAGGCCCTGCAAACCCCTCCCTCCCCCACTCCCAGGTCCCGTGAACTTGTGCAGGGGGAGGAAAATCCTTCTCTTTAAATAGGTTTTTGTTCAGTTGGTTTCTGGAAACAAACTCTCAAAACTCAATAAGAAAACAATCCATTTTAAAAATGGGCAAAAGTGAACCGGAGACATCACAAAGAAGACATGCAAATACTCCGTATCGTAAGTCAACAGGGAAAGGGGAATTGAATTCACCCTTAGACACCACTTCCCACCGACGCGGAGGAAATCAACGACACCTGCCACTGCGGAAAGCAGAGGGGCCGCCACTTGTGGGGACAGTCGGACAGTGACTCGGGAAGGCAGACGCACACCTCCAGGTGCTCGGCGCCTCCGCTCCGGGGCGGCTAACCCAGAGAAACCGAGTCCATGCACAGCAGCTGTTTGCAATAGCAAAAACCTGGGAACCCAAAGGCCCAGCAACAGGTGACTAGAGCGCGCCGGGGTGCGCACGCGACGGAAAACAGCCCCGCAGGAAAAGGGGCCAACTGCCGGCCAGGATGAGCCGAGGCACAGGAGCCCGCCAGAAAAGTCCGTAACGCAGGTTCCACTTACGCGACATCCGGTGGCCGCAGCCGGGTGAGCGGCCCGGGAGCGCGGGGAAGGACGCGGCTCCGCCCCGGGGTTCGTCCCGTTGCCTGCGCGGACGGCGCTGCCTCCACGGGCGTCCACCGCGCGTAGGCTCCACGCAGCCGCCGGCCGCCATGCGCCCCTCCCGAGCCTTAAGGCAAGGTCCCGTGCAGGGAGGAGGGGGCGCGCCGCGCCCGGGACCCCCCAGACCCCGCCTCCCCCGGGGGTCACCCGGATCGCCCCCTCCACCCCCTCCCCGCCTCTCCCACGTGCCCCGCGCCGGGCCCCGCCCAGGGGGTGGGGCCTCCGCCGGGCCCGCCCCCACCGCGCCCCCCCACCCCGCGCTGAGACGGGATCCCGCGGCGCCGGGGAGCGCGGGGCGCGCGGGGCGCGGCGCGGGGTCGACGGGCCGCCCTGCGCCCATGGCGGAGCCCACGTTTTCCCGCTGGGTGGCCGGCGCGCGGCGCCTGGCCCGGGGCTGCTGGTCGGCGCTCTGGGACTACGAGACCCCCAAGGTGGTGGTGGTGAAGAACCGGCGCCTGGGCGTCGTCTACCGCGCCGTGCAGCTGCTCATCCTGCTTTACTTCGTGTGGTGCGCGGGCCGGGGTCGCGCGGGGGGGAGGGGCCACGGGGTTCCTCCGGGTGGCCCCGAGGGTCCTGCCTGGCTCCCCACAGTCAGTGCCGCCGCGGCGCCAGCCCTCCCCCGGTCGCCTCCAGAGCCCCCCCGACCCCTGTCCCCATAGGTACGTGTTCATCGTGCAGAAAAGCTACCAGGACAGCGAGACCGGCCCCGAGAGCTCCGTCATCACCAAGGTCAAAGGCATCACCACGTCGGAGCACAAAGTGTGGGACGTGGAGGAGTATGTGAAGCCCCCCGAGGTGCGACCTGACCCTCGGCGGCCCCCAGCCTCCAGCAGCACAAGGGTGGGCGCCGGGGGCAGGGGGCCTGCCGCGCCGACCTCTGCTTTCCCACCCAGGGGGGCAGCGTGTTCAGCATCATCACTAGGATCGAGGTCACCCCCTCCCAGACCCTTGGAACCTGCCCTGAGGTGAGGGGCACAGACACGGGTGGGGGGGGCTCCCTGCCAGGCGGAGGGAGCCCTGCCTAAGGGCTGCCAAGCGGCAGCCGGAGGCTTGTCTGAGACCCCTGAGAACCCATTTCTACTCTATAGAGCATAAGGGTCAGCAACGCCACCTGCCACTCGGACGACGACTGTGTGGCCGGGGAGCTGGACATGCTGGGAAACGGTCAGTGGGCGCCAGGCAGTGGGGAGGGGTCAGAGGCCCCCTCCCCAACACTGCCGGCCATCTGTCCTACAGGGCTGCGGACAGGGCGCTGCGTACCCTACTACCACGGGGCCACCAAGACGTGCGAGGTGTCCGGCTGGTGCCCCGTGGAAGACGGAGCCTCTGTCAGGTGTGCAGACCCCCACGCCGCCATGTTTCTGCCCCTTTCTCCTTGCTGACCAGACGAGGCCTGCTTCAGGGGTGTGCGGTTTATTTTTGGTGCTGCTAGTGGCGTAAACAAGTCTTCTGTGCTTCCTCAGCCAATTTCTGGGTAAAATGGCCCCCAATTTCACCATCCTCATCAAGAACAGCATCCACTACCCTAAATTCCAGTTCTCCAAGTAAGAGCCAGCAGGGGGGTCACAGGGGACCGGTGGGGTGGGGGTGCACCTCCTCAGCCCTCCAGCCTTGGGGGCGGCCCCTGCCCCTCACCCCCACCCGACCGGCGGTCACCCCCTTAGGGGCAACATCGCCGACAGCCCGGACGGCTACCTGAAGCAATGCACATTCAACGAGCGCTCGGACCCCTACTGCCCCATCTTCAAGCTGGGCTTCATCGTGGAGCAGGCCGGGGAGAACTTCACGCAGCTCGCCCAGAAGGTGAGCGGTGAGCAGAGGGACCAAGCCACCAGAAGGCCCGCGTGGGCAGAGGACAGAGAAAGGCGATCGCCCGGAGTCGGGGTGTGGGTGGCGCCCGCTGAATTATTGACGCCGCCTTGCACCTGGGCCGCCGGGCGCACACCCAGCCCTGCTCCCCCGGCCCCTCCCAGCCTCAGGCTGGCCCTGGCGCTCTGGGATGGCTGCAGGGGCCGCACCGTCAGCCCCGACCAGGCCGGGGCCCTCGAGGGTCCCTCCTCTCCCGCCCCCCTCGCTGCCTCTGCAGGGAGGAGTCATTGGGGTCATCATCAACTGGAACTGTGACCTGGACCTGACGGCCTCCGAGTGCAACCCCAAGTACTCCTTCCGGAGGCTCGACCCCAAGCATGTCCCAGCCTCGTCCGGCTACAACTTCAGGTACCCTTGGCCTAGGGTCCAAGAGGCAGGTGGTACGTGAGCCCCTGCTAGAGCTGCCCATGACCCCCAAAGGCCCCGGTCCTGGGTGGGCAGCAGAAGCAGGCCCCGACGCGGCTCCCGCTGCAGGTTTGCCAAGTACTACAAGGCCAACGGCACCACCACCCGCTCTCTCATCAAAGCCTACGGGATCCGCATTGATGTCATTGTGCACGGGCAGGTAAGGCAACGCTTGGTGCAGGGCCCCCCAGGGGCCAGGTAACAGCCCCTGAGGCCTGCCCGTCCCTCCCAGGCAGGGAAGTTCAGCCTGATCCCCACCATCATCAACTTGGCCACGGCACTGACCTCCATCGGGGTGGTAAGGAGCTCAGGCTGGGGTCCGGGCGGGGTGGGGGGCCTGCCGGCCGTAAGCTCTGCTCTCTGCCGGCCCCAGGGCTCCTTCCTGTGTGACTGGATCTTGCTCACCTTCATGAACAAAAACAAGGTCTACAGCCACAAGAAGTTTGACAAGGTGTGTACGCCGGGGCGCTCCTCGGCCAGCTGGCCTGTGACCCTGGCTCTGGTGCTGGGCCAGGCCCCGCCCCCACCCCGCACTGCAGACCGACCACCCAGCCCTCCCTCGGGACAGGCGGGCCGCTCGCGGGGAGAGGGGCAGAGCTAGCCCCAGCCTGCCCGCCCTGGTCTGAGCAGGTGGCGGCCGGCCCCAAGCAGAGTCTAGGACGAGGGCTTTCTGCCTCCGAGCCTCCCCACCAGGGCTCCGTGCCCATGGACCCCAAAGGCCTGGCCCAGCTCTGAGCCCCGTGCACCTGCCTGCCCACCGCATCGAGCTGCAGACCTGGCCTCGTGGGGCCTGGGGGAGCCCACACACCCTCACAGCCTCACCTCTCCATAAAGCCAGGAGCCTGAAGGACTTGCCATGGAAGGGGGCAGTGCAGCTGAGAGGAAGGGTCTGCGCTTCTGCCCTCATGCCCCCTCGCCCATCCCAGCCCTCCAACCTGGGTATCCAGACAGGAGCAAGCTCCTGCCTGCCCCTTCCTCTCTCTGGCCCGCTCGGCCTCCACTAAGCCCCTCCTGCCTTCTGGGCGCTGGGTGTTTCAGCTGCCCTGCCTTCAGGACCCCACTGCAGCCAAGAAGCCATAACATGCTCAGAGTCCAATAAACCCTGTACTAGAAACTTCCAGCCCCCTTCTTTTTTTGGGGGTGGGGGACAAGAGCATCTTCATTCTGGGCTTGCACCGACTGGAAGAGGCCAGGGGTCCCCGGTCTGGGCGGTGTTCCCTCACTAGCCACCTGCAGTTTGTGAGAAGACCTCCGCCTCAGGGGTCACAGGTCATTGTCGTGCTCGGGACCCCTCATCAGGCACTGGCTAGGTTCCCGCCCCCCATATGAGCTCACTGAGGAGAGCGGAGCCAGGGGGAGGGGAGGGGAATTGGATGCAGCCACAGGCTCCTAAATCAGAATGCTTGCCCCTGCTCCCCACATTTACTCAGAAAGGGGATGGTGCTAACCGGGTCAGGGCCTGCAGCCCCCTGGAGCCAGGAGAGGCCATTGGAGCAGCTCAAACTGGCACTGCCCAAAGGGAAGCCAGAACTCGGCTCAGTTAGCAGCCACCCCAGCAAGCATTTTCAAGCGAGGTCCAGCTCTAGGGGCTTGACATGTACCCGATCTTTGCGGCACCGTGGCTGTGCGCCGCAGGTATACGACCTCCATTTCAGACGAGGAAATGGACTCCCACAGAAAGGCAGCCACCTCCCAGGTCATGAAGCTAGAGGGGAGCGGGGCTCAGACCAGGCCTGGGACTCCAAGGCCAGAGCTGAGTTTCTTCTCATCCACCTCCAGGGCCCCAGCGGTACTGCGCAAGAGGTGGCTGGGAGGGGCACCACCCGGTGCAGAGACCTCCAGCCCAGCAAGGGGCCCCACCAGCAGGCTCCAGCCATCCTTAGGGCATCAGTTTTCAGGCCATCTAAATGCAGTGACATCCTGGGCACTTGGTTCAGAAGATAACCAACCCCGAGACTGGAGAAACTGGCTTTTCCAGTCTGGCTCCTGGACACAGCTCAAGAGCCTGGCCCAGCTCAGGTCTCCCTGCAAACCGTAGCCCACCCTTGTGGCCAAAGCCCTCACCCTGAAGTTGGCTTCGAGGTGAACTAGCGGAAGCCCCTGTCTACCTGGAGCTGCTGGAATGGGGTGCCCTGTCCCTAGCCCCAGGTCTGGCCACGGCCACCCAGCTGTGCCCCCCCACCCGCGGCGGGACTGTCGGGAACAGTCAGGCAGTGCTGCAGGAATCCCTGGGGCCGGATCGCTTTCCTCCTGGCTCCCTCCACAGCCCTCATGCCGCCCCTTCCAGGAAACCTAGTTAGCCTGCCGTCTCCTCCCTCTCCAGCCTAATTTGATTTGGTGTCTTCTCTGACTCTTGCTTCCGCCATGCCGGGAGCTTTGGGTTTCTTCCATCAGATCCAACTGCTGCCTGGCGGCCAGTGGCACTGCGGGCTGAGCCTTCCCAAGTGGCCAGACTGCCCCGACCCCGAGTTACATATTCTTCAACTCCTCCTAGAGAACAAGCACACACACAATAAAACTCCGAGTAACCTTTGGAGAAACCAGATGGCACAGACAAGCTTAGAGCAGACGGGCAGGCCCCAGGAACCAGCAGTGGCTGCCGAGAAGGGCGGCCTCCTGGGAGCCCAGGGGTCATCGTGTGGCTTCCTGGGAGCCTGGCCGCCTCCCTAAACTGCCCACGTTTGTTTTTCTGCTTCCTGTCGGTCTTACAAGAGGTCTTCAAGAAGGAGAACAGGAGAAGGCCTGCATCTCACCGACCGCGAAGTGGACAGGGCTGGTTCTCCCTTTCCTAAGACCCTGGAGCAGGAGGATCGCCGCTTGGAGAGCAGAGAAGACGTTCTTCCCGCACACGGACTCCAGGACGCCAAGCAAGAGTTTATGGGAGGGAGTACGGTCACCCCGGCCTCTAAAACTCCCCGCCCCTACGACTGACACTGGCAAACATCCTTCAGGCTCTGCACCCAACTATGGGTGCTGGGCAGGAACACCAGGCCCTGTACAAATTAGGCGGTAAGTTTTCCACTTCAGAAAGTGGTCATGTGGTAGGGGTTACTGCTCAATGAGTGTGAGTTTTGCTTTAGTCTGGAAACAGATGCTAGGGAAAGCCACACAGTACTGTCCATGTACTTTATCTTCACAACCGTCTACCTAAAATGGTTAAGGTGATATTTTTTTGTTGTGTATACTTTACCAAGTAAAAATACTCTTTAAAGAGTGGTGGTGGCCGGCCCTGGAGATCAGCCTGTGGGGACAGAGCCCTCCTGCCCGCAGCAGCCTCAGCACATTGGACAGACAGATGCCTGCTGCCGGGAGGAAGCACAGACCAGAAGCTAAGGGCATGCACATCTGAGAAGACAACACCTGTGCCCTGGGGCAGCCCTGCTCGGCCACAGGAAGGGCCTTGGGCCTGAGCCTCTGGAGCTGGGAGTGGCGGCCAGAGCAAATGGCTTCCATGCTGTTCCCTCCTCCTTAGCGCCCCCACTCCTTCCTCAGAGCCAAAAGAACCTAAAGTCTTCCCAAAACTCAGGTCTTGGCATAGATGCAACACTGCAATAAATGACGCACCCCTGGGCCCCTCTGCCCCTCAGGGTGGAGAAGCCACTCAGAGTCAGGACTGACAGACGAGGCAGAACCTGGGTTTGGGCCTTAGGTAAGACAAGCAGGCATTGCCCGTGAGAAGCCACTGAGCTGGCAGGCCCCTCATTGCACCCCCCTGGCCCGAGCTCCCCATGCTGCACCTTCCCCTCACCCCCAGCCCTGGGGCCCCGGTGCACACAGTCAACCACCTCGATGGGCACACCTGCCGCCCCCAGCCCGCGAGGCACAGGAAGCAGAGAGCCGAGGGTGGCCCAGCGTGTTTATTCCAGGAGAAGGCACCCGGGGCCACCCATACCCTCCCACATGGTCAGCAGCACCAGCCCACAGAAGGCCTAGGAGAAGGGCCCTTTCCTGCCCCTCGCTTGCTCACGCTTCCACACGCTTCCACCTGAAAGCTCCCTGAGAACCTGTTTTCCTCACCCTGCCCCCTCTTCTCTGGACCTGGGCTGCCAGTTCAGAAAATCAGACGGGCAGTGGCCTGGTCCGCCAGAGAAGGAGCCGCTCCCCTCGGACCGGCTGATGTGGCTGGGGACGGAGAACGCCCAGCCTCAGGCCATGGGCAGGCTAGCGGCCAAACTGAGGGTTCTTTTGCAGCAGCCACTCCAGAGTCTCCAAGAGGTAAGACATGCCGTAGTGCTGGGCAATGTTCCGGAAGATTCCAATGTGCTCCATGAAGACCTGCAGGAATAAGCAGACAGTTGGACTGAGTCCTATACAGGGAACACGGAAACAGTGGCCAGGTGGAGGCTCAGACAGCGGAATGGAGAGGGGACCCACCTGGGCAGGGATGGTGAGGGCGAAGTCACCTGCACAGCCGCAGAAGACAGGCATATGGGCCTCCTTCACGCCCCTGCACTTGAGGCAGACCTGAAACGAGCAGGAGCCTGATAAGGGAGGCTGGAAACCCAGGCACGGCCGTGCAGGCCCCGCGTGTGCTGCCCGGGCTCTTCCCGGCCTCCGGCAGGAGCACTCAGGCCACTCACCTCCCCCACTGCACTGCAGCACCTTTAAAGGCCCAGAGCACATGCGCGCACACGAGGCCAGACACATGGACGCACACAGGTGTCACTTTGGGGATGCGCAGGACGCTGAGCCAACCCGTGGACCCCGGCTAGAGTCTACTAGACGCCATTATGTCACATGTGCATTCTGCTGGTTTATGTGTGTAGCCCAAAATCGAAACCAACCCCAATGCCCACTGACAATGGAAGGAGCCTGTAAATCTGGTCTATTTACGTGCTGGAATGGACTCAGCAATGAAAAAGAACAAACTCAATTTTAGCCTTCCTGGTCCTGTGGCCTCGCACAACTCACCTCTGCCCCTGGGTTAGGGCAGCTGGACAACCAGCAAACGAACGAGTGTGGCTGTGAGCCAGTAAAAATTTTACTTATAGGCACTCAAATGTGCATTTCCTACAATTTGTGGTTATAGAATATTATTATTCTTTTGATTTTTCCCTCTGACCATTTAAAAGTTAAAAACCATGCTTGGCATGTGGGCGGTGGGTGGGATTTGGCCCCCAGGCTGTAGTTTGCTAAGCCCAGCGTGATTCCACTGGCAGGAAGTTCAGCAGGGCCAAGCCATCGAGGTGAGAGTGGTGAGGGCAGGGCCTCTCGCTCCCAAAAGGCCCAGGTGACATCTGCATGCTGGACACCCAGGCAGCAGCGCCACAAGTGTACGCATCCATCCAACGCTAAGCAAACTTCACTCAACGAGCAATGAGTGGTCTTCCGAGACTTTAAAAACGGGCTTTGTCCAAACCAGGCAGCTACCCCACCCTTCTCCTCCTCACCTCAGGGTCCCGCGACAGCCAGTGCCCTGGGCAGGCACAGTCCCCCTGGTGCCAGCTGGTCTCAGCCTGGAACCCCACCCCCGCAGAGGGCCACACAGCTCACTCTGGCACCCCCCAGAGAGCTCCTTCACCACCCACCTACACTGCACGGCCTCAATCATGCACATTTGTGCACAGACACTTCCCTGTCCGCTCTTAGACTTACCACCGTGGACGTATCTTACTGATCTTGCTAACTGTCTAACCCTCCACTAGAAAAGCCCCATGAGGCCAGCACCTGGCCGGATGCAGGTGCCCAATATGTACAAGAACAGGTCAGCTGATTCAGGGGCTCGGGCACACCACACCAGCCCGTCTAGAGGAGACGCCTTCCCACTCGACACCTGTACAGGACCTGAGCTCCCAGGGTGTACACATCATGGCTAACCCCGCGGTGACCGGGCGGAGGGCCACGGGTCCTGAGTGCCATGCCCCAGCATCTCACCAGGTCCTGCAGCGTGAAGGCCATCAGCTTCCTCTGCAGGGCCTCCACCAGGGCCATCTCGATGATGCTGGAGTCATAGGCGGCCCCACAGTTGGGGCAGAGCCACTGAGGCAGTGTGGTCCCGTCCTAGGCAGAGAGAAGGGGACGGTGACTCCTCACCCAGCCCTCTGCCAGCTGCCCCCAGAGGCAGTGCACGTCAGCAGTGCCGCTCTGGGCTGGACACGACGGGGTGTGCGCAGGTCTCGAGAGGGAAGTGACCGGGCGGGGAGAGGGCTGGGAAGGGCAGGTTCGTGGGGTGCTGCCTGTCACTGCGTGTGTGCACGGCCCAGCTCCAAGCCCTCTCACGTTGTGGCCACTGTGCACCCACGTCACAAGATGCCAATTACCCAGCACGTGGCAGCACAGCAGCTTCAGCAAGGGCGCCCTTCTCTAACCCATAAAAGCTGGCAGGGTCTAAGCAGGAATAACCCACAGGAAGCCGGTGGTGGTGGAGGGTCAGGGCTCCTGGAGAGCCGGCCCCGTAGCCTGTCCTGTCAGCTCGACCACCAGTAAGGGGCACACACCTGAGAGAAGGTGGGGTCTTTGCACAGGTCCAGGTCACGGCAGAAGTTACAGCTACGGCAGATGACCTCAGGGAGCACGTAGGAGCGGCAGGGGTCTCGGAACTGAGCCTCCTCCGAGAACTCGCCGACGTCGACCAGGCGAAGCAGGTCGCGGCGCAGCTTGTTCACCTGGTTTGTGATGTTCGTGTCCAGAGACAGCACCTGTGGAACCACAGCCCGTGTCCGGGGGCCTGGGGCATCCAGGCTGCGCGCCTTCTGCACCGGGAAACCCCACAGGCAACTTTCTCAGCATCACCTTCCTTGGCTCCGTCAGGAGCAACAGAGGGAAGAGGTGACTTCCCCAGGTCATTGGTTCTCAAGCCTCAGGGAGCTGGGAATCACCCAGGGACATGGCGACCTCCCCTGCTCGGGCCTTGGAGGCTTCGTCAGCTCCAGGCGACTCTGAGGCACCTAACTGTAGGTGGCCCCGAGTTTACAGAGCTTTCCAGTCTCCTTTGCACAGGAGGGGGGCTCAGCTCCTCTGCAGGGTGGGACTCCGAGTTCAGCCTAAAAAGCCTCTTAGCCACACACCTGCTTTTAGAAAGAGCCAGGAGCCTGGTGCTCAGCTGCAGGCACACGAGTTGACCACCCTGTCCGTACAGCGAAGGGGAGGGACCCGCAACACACTGGCGGCCCCCATCCCCACCCCTCCTGCCCTGCTCAGAGCGGACAGCACAACCAAGGGTGGCTGGATGGTTTTCTGGAGACTGTGTTTATGGGCTAACTTGGAGCCTGCCTGGCCGGTGAGTCAAATTCCCGTGTCCTTCCCCAAGGTCTGAATCACTAACAGTGGCCCATGGCTGCCGTGAGCCCCTGAGCAAGACAGAGGGAGATGCTTCAGACTAAGTGCCTTCCCTGTCCTCTTCCTCATTCCTACTTGGTATAAGGTGGGAGGCCTGGGGAGGGGGGGTGGAGGCCGGCCCTGCTGCTCCCCCGGGGAAGGCCCTGCCTATATGAGCTGGTGGCTAAACAAGACCAGGGAGACAGACAAGCCCACCACTGGTCCAACCTTGTGATAGCCCCTGCCGCGACCCGGGTCCACTGTTCTTTATGGGCCGACTTGACCTTCTGATTTAAATCGGTCCAGGGAAAACCAGACCTACCCCTTAGCTGGGTTTTCGCAAAAGCACAGTGGGATCACCTTTGAGGGAGCGAAGGAGCAGCCAGGTGGGCCATGCCCTGGGGCTTCAGGCCCTGTACCGAGGTCTGACAGCCACCGAGAGGAGACGAGCAAAGGCCAAACCCTCCACAAGGGCAGGGAATGGACACTCCCAATTGTGTTGTTTGGAACATCAATCAATATGACTTTTCTGGAGTGCAATTTGGCAACAGAATCAAAAAGTTTAAATATGTGGTTGTTTTTAATCTACGGCATGTGTTCTGAGAAAGTAACTCTGAATACACACTGAACTGGGCTGTAAGCACGCACATCACAAGGTCAGTCACGATAGAACAAAACACGTAAGCATCCAAATGTGGGGCAAGGGATCACAACATCTGTCCACACGACAAAACACCACTGCTCTCAGCACGCAGGGAAGGAGTGTTTAATAACGTGGAAAAGCGCTGCTAAGTGAAAAAAGGCCAGCGGACAGCACACTACTGTGTATGTTTAAAAATACATACACTGCACTTAAACAGAAAACAGCCCGAAGTGAACAAAGAGAGTAAAAAAGTAAAAGAGGCTCCATTGGTAAATGCTGCCAAACATTTGAAGAAGGAATAAGGCTAATTCTATAGAGTATCTTCAAGAAAAGAGAAAAGGGGGCACTCCCAGTCCTTTCACGGCGCAGCGTCAGCCCAACAGCAAAGGTCAATGCACAAAATCCCGTTTCTGTATTTTATGAATAACAGCTGGAAATTGTGGCAACCCTGCCAAGCCATCACTGGCGCCATTTTCCAACCGTGTGTGCTCTCTTCACGTACCTGCGTTACGTTCTGGTAACTCTCGTGATGTTTCAAGCTTTCTCGTTATTATTGTATCTGTGATCAGTGATCTTTGCCACTACTATTGTAAATGTTTTGAGGCATCACGAACTACATCCTTTAAGACCGTGAACTTAATGGATAAGTATTGGGTGTTCTGACTACCCCACCCAACAGCCATATCCTTACCTCTCTTCCTCTCCTTGGGCCTCCCCATTTCTTGAGACACAATAATTCCAAAACTAGACAATTAATAACCCTACAGTTGCCTTTAAGTGTTCCAGGGAAAAGAGCTGCACATCCCTCACTTTAAATCAAAAGCTAGAAATGCGTAAGCTTGGGGAGGAAGGCGTGTCAGAAGCTGAGACACGCTGAAAACTAGGCCTCCTGCATCAGCCAAGTTGTGAATGCAAAGGAAAAATTCTCGAAGGAAACTAAAAGAGTTTCTGCAGGGAACATGTGCATGATAAGAAAGGAAAACAGCCTCATTGTTGATGTGGAAGAAGCTTCAGTGGTCTGGATAGAAGACATAACCAGCCACAATATTCCCGAAGCCTAATCCAGAGCAAGGCCTAACTCACTTCAATTCTGCAGAGACAGAGATGAGGAGGCTGCAGAAGAAAAACTGGAAGCTAGCAGAAGTGGGTTCGCGAGGTTTAAAGATAGAAACTGTCTCTACAACATAAAAGTGCAAGGCGAAGCAACAAGTGCTGATGCAGAAGCTGCAAGATCTAGCTAAAACCGTTGAAGATGACTACACAAACGAGATTTCAGACGTAGATGCAACAGTCTTCTTTTGGAAGATGCCACTAGGACTTCCCTGGCTAGAGAGGTTAAGTCAATGCTTGACTTCAGAGCTTCAAAGGATGGGCTGACCCTTGTCCTGTTAGTGGCTAATGCAGTTGGTAACTTGAAGTTGAAGCCAGTGCTCATTTACCATTCTG
This sequence comes from Bradypus variegatus, assembly GCA_004027775.1. NCBI lineage: Eukaryota > Metazoa > Chordata > Mammalia > Pilosa > Bradypodidae > Bradypus > Bradypus variegatus. The sequence continues at coordinate 6,622 of PVKY010001933.1, read as the reverse complement.
AATATTGGGGGCCCTTAGGAATTCTGCTAGGTCGACTCTGCCTGTGCTCTGTAAATGGAACAACACAGCCTGGGTGTCAGCGCATCTGTTTACAGCACGGTTTAGAGGATATTAAACCCAGTATTTCGCCCAATGTTGAAACCTACTGCCCATTGACAAGGCACCTGGTCACCCAGGAGTTCCGATGGAGATGTACAACGAGAAATTCAAACAACCTTCTTTTAGCCTCAAAACTGTAAGCAATTAAATTCCCATTGTTTAAGCCGAACCACTGCATTGGCATTTGCTTGAGCAGCCTGGGAAATTAAAGCAGGTGTGTACATTGTCTTTTAGGTGTAATGCTAATCCACAGTTAAGAGACGACAACATAGCATAAACGTAACATTTTGTGCAGTGGGAAACCAAAAAATTCGTGTGATCCACTTTATTGCAATATTCACTTATTGGCAGTGGCCTGGAACCAAACCCACCATTTCTCCGAGGTAGATTCTGTACCATTTACAAGAGCATCTAAAGGTATAGAAACCCGGGGTGTAAATATGTTCAATGTGCTGAGAGCCACAAAGGGTCGATGAAGGCAATCAAAGAACCCTGAGTAAATGGGAAGATGCACTGGCCTATGGTTAGGAGCCTCAACACTGTTAGGAAGTTAATTCTCTCTAAATGAATCTACCAATCCAAAACAATTCCAATAAACACCTCAGATGGATTTTTTTCGTAGAAATCGATATGCTGATTCAAAGAATCATATAAAAACGGAACAGAACTAGAATAGTTAAAATAATTTTGAAAAAGAATAAAGGTGAAGCCTTCCCACTACTGATTTAAAGCCATATTATAAAGTTACAGCAATAAAGAGAGTGTGGTGGTGGTGAACTGACATATTTAGAAGAAAGGGGAGAGTCCAGAAATAGACACTTCCTTTGTATGGGGAACTAATTTTTGAAAAAGGGGCAAAGACGATTTAATGGGGAAAAGGATAGTCTTCTTAACAAATGACTGGAATAACTGGATATCCATGTGCAAAAATATCAATTAATCTAGAACACGCAAAATACAAAAATTCTAAATGGATCTCAGACCTAACTGTAAAACTATAAAACTTCTATAACACAGGAAAAAAATCTTTGTGAACCTAGTTAAAGCAAAGATTTTTTCTATACAACACCAAAAGCGTAATCCAGTAAGGAAAAACTTGATAAACTGTATCAAAATCAAGATCTGCTCATTGAAAAATACAGTTAAGAGTAGGAAGGCAAGCCAAAACCAAGGAAGAAATATTTGCAAATAATATATCTGATAAAGGATTTATACCCTGAATATATAAAGAATTGTTAAAACTCAACAATAACAAAAACCCAATAAAAAAAACAAATGGGCCAAGGTTTTGAACAGACATCTCAACAGAAGACACACAGATAATGAATTAACACATGAAAAAAGGATCAACATCGTCAGCCACTAGAGAAATGCAACTTGAAAATATAATGAAGCACCATCACACACACGTCTGAACAGCTAAAATGAAAACCGAACGATGCCAGGTTCCGGCGAGGAACTTTGTCCACCGCCGGAGAGAAGGCGGCGGCCACAGGTCAGCCGTCTCCTACAGCTGCTGCCCAACACCATGTGACCCAGCTCTTCTACTCCCAGGTGTTTATTCAAGACAAAAACTTAGGGTCCCCAAAACCTGTGAGAATGTTTATAGCTTGATTCATAATTGCCAAAGGTGAAAATGACCCAGATGCTCTTCAACCCCTGGATGGACACACAAACCATGGAACATCCACGCAATGGAAAGGAGCGAGCTGTGGATGTGCACACGGATGATTCAGGGGACCCAAAAGGCGATGCAACAGAGGAGTCCATTTATATGATGTTCCGGGGACAAAACCACAGGGACTGAGGACGAGATCAGTGGCTCCCAGTGGCCAGGGTTTGGGGGGACCTCAGGGGAATTTGGGGTATGATGGGGCAGAGGTGGTGGGCACATGTGCCTTTGTCAAAACTCAGGCTGTACTCTCAAAGGGGGGGGTAGTCATACCTTAATAAAAAACAAATTTCAGAAGCTTGGAAGTCAACAGAGGAATTAAAGGTGTCCACTAATGATATTCCTTTCACACAGACAGATCTCAAGGGGGCCACTTAACCTCTGAGCACTGCGCGGTGCGGTGAAACGCAGTTCGCCGGGAGACCGCTAAGTGGCTGTGGAAGTGTTTGGCACGGTCTTTATAAGTGTCACATTCATTTGACTCAACCTGCCTTGTCCAGAAAGGCATGCTGGTGTCCACGTCAGCTCTCACTGCAGTTCCTCAGCACGCCACCTCTCCCAGCACACCGAGTTCAGGCCATGCTGACCTCGGCCTCTGCCCGGAACACTCTTCCTTCCGGCCCTTGTGGAGGCCCCCTGGTCCCTGTTTTTGGCTCCAATGCCCTTTCGGACGGGCCTCCAAGTAGCCATGCGGCTGTGCCAAGCACGCTCATACCTGTCATCTCCGCAGCACTTACCTGAGCTAACCTGGCCCCTCACTGGAACAGGAGCCCCGTGAGGACACGGGTCCCGCCTGCCTGTGCGCTGCCACGTCCCTCACACCCAGTGCAGTGTCTGGTACCCCCTAGGGGCTCTGCCACCATCGTGAAATAAGCAGATGGCTCCTCCTTGCACCCTCACCTTGCACACGGACTTTATGAACTCCAGAGCAGGGTTACTGAGCAGCAAGTGTGAACCCGGGAGGCGAGGGAACAGGTCCGAGAGCTCAGCTGAGTTACGAGAGCCTGTGACTTTCTTTTGAATCTTCTGGGTGATGGTGAAGAAGTTTTGGGTGAGCTCATTTGCCACATACTCCTGAGAGAAGGTGATCATTCCTGGGGAGAGAGGGCACGGCTGAACCTGCTGCTGCTGAGCATGGTGACTGGACACCAGAGAGGGGCCCCCTGGGCGAAGCTAACCCTCTGCATGGAAGTCCCGGGGGACACTTACCGGGAAGGGCACCGGCGCCTCCCTCTGCCTCCTGGGTGGACCGGCTGGGCCCTCTCCTCCCCACGGGGGTGCCCCCCGGGCCGCTGCGCCGCAGCTCCTCCTGCATGCTGTGGTACACGGCCACGATGTAGGCTGCGGAGGGAAGGGCCGGCCCTGAGAGGAGGCCCTGCGGCCACCAGAGCCAGACGCCGCCTGGGAGATGTCATTAGCTACTATAAACAAGCCAGAAGTCACCTCGAGAAGTGGGAGTAAGCGATGCCCGAGTTTACTCTGAGAAGAGGGTTTAGTAATAAAACGACACGATAACCTTCATGCTGGAAAGTGAGTGCAGAAACAGGCCAGACTCCTGGGCCAGCCAGCACACATCTTCCAAGGACTCCACCAGGCCAGCACACATGAGACATTTCAAAGGAGAACTTGGAACGTTAAAGACCCAATGACAGGTAGACAAAAATACAAGACAGTCGTAAATAAAACCACCCTTGTCACTATCTCTATGTGTCTATCTGTCAATAGCTGAGTTTACGATGCTCATTGTGAACGCTTCTGTTTTAATGACGAAGGGTGTTACTGGTATCCTTCATCTGCACACCTACCTAAATAATGTGACTAGCAAACACTAAATGCTCAGCCCTAAACCACCGCTCACCTTACATGAGTAGGTCAGGCCTCAAGGGGCAGCCAGTGGACAGTTGCTTCGGGAAGTTTCTGGTCTCCCCACTACTCAGGGTTTACCTCTACTTATTGGAAGTGCATCTGCTCCCAGCTATTCCTGGAAACTGTATGTGCAAGCCTGGAAGCAGATCTCTATATAATACCCAGATCCTCAACGCGTCCTGGAGAAGCAGCCTTTCTTGACAGGCCTTCCAAGAACCAAGCCCGAAAGAGAAGGATGTGCTGCCCCCAGCCCTCTGCAGCCTCCCCACTGTGCAGCACAGAAGGCACGATGGCTGCTTTGGGCAGCCGGCTCCGTCTCTCTTGGCCTGCCAGGTGCACTCTTCCCGGACGTGCTTTTCCAGCCGCAGCCCTGACCCTAGGTGCCCCCATGGGCAGAGGGTGGTGGGCAGCGCAGCCCCAAGGCTCACCTGACACAATCATGAGAAAGTAGCTTTGGCAGGAGGCTGCCTGTGGCAGAAACTGCAGAATATTCCAGTTGTTTTCCAGTAAATCCTCCACTCTGGACTCCTGCAGGCCGTCCTGGTCCTGCTCTTCGTCCCGCTCCTCCTCCTCGTCCCGCTCCTCCTCCTCGTCCTGCTCCTCCTCCTCGTCCTGCTCGCCCTCTGCTCGCTCCCCAGCGGGGACGTCCTGTAGCAACAGAAGAGCCAACCCTGGCTGCATTCTCCCTGCAGCTGTGTGACACGGAGCATCACAGCAGCTCGTCACTCGCCCAGTGTGACTTCTGTCCAGCGTCATTCTCGGAGCCTGAGTAAATGTCCTGTAGGACGGTGAGAACACGCCCGGCACAGCAGGGACGCGCAGCAAGTCTCCCCACGAGGCGCTGTCACCCCCGTTCTGCTCTTCGGAGAATTCACAACACTGACCTGACTCCCAGGCGGTGCTGCTCTGAGGTGCAGACTCTGCTCCTGGGACCCTCTGCAGTGCACCCCAGAGCGTCTCCCCTGAGCAAGCCCCTAGGCCCTGCACGGTGGGACTCGCATCTCACTGCATCACGGCCACCCCACTTCTCTCCCTGCCATGCACCCTCACTCTCCCCCTCACAGCGAAACCCTGCAAGTGGTCCGTTCACACCTCCTGCTCTTCCTTTCTCCCATCTTCTTTTGAACCCTCCCATCAGGTTTTATCTTCATTCCAAAACTGCTCCCGTCAAGTTTCCAGTCATCCCTGCATTGCTCAGGAATACCTGCCCCTCGGCCACATCTCACCGGCGGGTCAATCTGTCCTGTCTAGATTCCTAGGATGTTCTCCTGCCCACCGGCAACTCCCTTGTGTTCTCTTTGCAAGAGGCCCCTTGAGGCGCACAGGACCCAGGCCACTGGCCTCTGCTCCCGAGCCCCGGCGCGGACACCCAGCCCGAGGGCCCAGGTCCCCAGGGCACATCTGGGAGCAGACACTGTGGGACACTCGGGCAAGCTCAGCCTCTGCCCCCCAACCTCACGGATGCCCAGAGATGTCTGCGCTGGTGTGAAGCTGTATGCAGGCAAGAAAAATGTTCTTGAACCTAATCCATTCCCCTGGGTGTGGAGCCATTGTAAGTGGGACCTTTAGATGAGGCCATTTCAGTTAAGGTGCAGCCCAGCTCACTCAGGATGGGATGTAATCCTACTACTGGAGGCTTTTATAAGAGAAGGAAATTCAGACACAGAGAGAAAGAGAAACCCACAGAAGCAAGAAGCTGAAAACAACAGAATCTGGAAGAGAAGGGAGAGGCCGGGAGACGACCACCCTCCCATCTCCTCGTCTGTGCCCCCATCTCCCCCGGGACCGACACTGACTGCTCCCCACCCCCGCCCTTTCTTCAGCCCACCCCTGGCTTTACCTCCTGTAGCTGTTATCCAGAGAGGGGCCGGGGGGAGTCAGGTCCTGGCACTTACCCACAAACACCTCCCCTTCTCTACTGAAACCCAGTCCCACCACGGCCCACGGCCCCAGCCTCCTGCCTGCCTCCTGGGTGTTTCTCACACGTCGTGACACACCTGCCACGGAGCTCGTTAGCCCAGGGCTGCCCTGTCAGAGCCCCCCTCCCACTGCTCGCTCCATTCTGCTTCCACGTCACCTCCTCACTGCTCGCACTGTGTCTATTCCCAGCCCTTACCACTGCCGACGCTGTATCCTACATGTGCTTGTCTACGCATGACGTTCCCCCTGAACCCAGAGACAGCAGGGACGTGGTCTCCTGTGTTTCCTGCTGGGCCACCAGGGTCTAGAATTGGGGTGGCCGAGTAGGTGAGCCCTAAGGAACTGCTGAAGGAGTGAATGCTGACCTCCAAAATCCTTCACTCTCCAGACTTCTTACCCGTCCGCAGTAAATACTTGATGAAACCTTTCCTTTGATTCCTCCATAGTTAGATGGATCCATCCAGAGAAGAAATTCCCAGCATCGAGAGAAAGAAATTGTCAAGGAATGGAAGATATCCTTGGAATGAATGCTGCAGCAGAAGCAAAACAGAAACTGCTTAAAATTGATAGTGTTTCCCATTTTCTCCATGTTCTACTCTCCACTTATTTAAAACTGAATTTAAAGTGGACTCAGAATATATTAACCCTTAAACTTTCTAGGGAACAACAATAAACATGACTCTAAGGAAACTTCACTTCCAGCCAAGACCAAATTCCCCTCCTGCCCCCTGCCCTGCTCCCAGCAGGCAGAGCCTGGCAGAGTCTCAGCTGAGGAGAAGGATTGGAAAATCTGGAGGACGGTGCAGGGAAGAGGAGTGGGAGGGGAGCGCTGCACAGAGATCCTCGGAGGGCTACCCTCAAGCATTCAGCCGTGGGCTTCAGCCGTGGGCTGCAGGGCACACACACCCGCGACAGCCGTGGGCTTCAGCCGTGGGCTGCAGGGCACACACACCCGCGACAGCCGTGGGCTTCAGCCGTGGGCTGCAGGGCACACACACCCGCGACAGCCGTGGGCTTCAGCCGTGGGCTGCAGGGCACACACACCCGCGACAGCCGTGGGCTTCA